>PVKH010014514.1:0-16450 GCA_004027955.1 Chaetophractus vellerosus
TTTCATGCTCAGGTCTCTGCTCAAATGGTGCTTCTTCAGAGAGCCCTTCCCACATCACCCATCTACATATACCCCCATCACTTTCCAAACTTCACTCTGCTTTATTTTCTGCATGGTGCTTATCACTATGAGAATTTTAATTTTTTAAAGAAATTTGACGGATAACAAAGTTTGTCATTTTAACCATTTTTTAGCATAAAATGCAGCAGCATTAATTACATTCCCAGTATTGTGCCACAACCACCAATCATTATCAAAACTCTTTCATCACCCTCAAATAGAAACTCTGCCCCCATTAAGTAATAACTCCCATTCCTCTAACCTTTTGGTCAATGTCTGGCAACATTCAATTGACTTTTTGTCTCTATGAATTTGCATATTCTAATTATTTCATATCAGTGAAATGATACAATATTTGTCCTTTGTGTCTGGTTTATTTCGCTCAACATGGTATCTTCAAGGTTCATCCGTGGTATCTCCTGTTATTGCACTTCCTTACCACAGCTGAATAATATTCCATTGTATGTATTTACCACATTTTGTTTATCCATTCATTTGTTGATGGACACTTGGGTTGTTTCCACCTCTTGGCTATTATGAATAATGCTGTTCATTTTTCTTTATTATCTGTTTCCCCCACTGTAATGTAAGTGCCATGAGGGATAGTACTTTATCTTTCTCATTCACTCTGGTATCTCCAACAACCAAGAGATTGCCAGGCCATCACTGGTGCATGATAATTTTGAAAAATATATAGAGAAATCAGCCATACTCTATAACTGTTTTTAACAGGCAATTTTTTAATCCCTGAGAAAAATAAGGCAAAATTCCTTGCCAACATAATATAAGGTTTCAATTTTAGCATGTTGAAAAAATATGATCTCAGTCTTATGACTGATCACAAACCCTATTCATGTTTTGAGATTTAGCCCTAGCTAGAACTCCAAATACAAGGGGATTAACAGTCCCCCTTGCCTTCCTCCACATGCTTCCTATAAAAGGTGGTATAATCTGATAATTTCACAGATATAAATTAGTGTCTGAAGAGTTTTATAGCCAATATTTAAATTTCAAAAACTTAATATTGTATCGAAAAAAAAAAGTTTTTTCCCCACATACTCAAACAAATTTATTTCAATCCAAGGTGTGATTGTACTAGTGCTCATTGGATTAAGGATGGAAATCTAAAGATTCAAGTTCAATTTCTACCTGCATTATCATCCTACATTTAATGCTGAGTGAGTGTCTTGGTTTTTCTAGGTGCAAAATTAGGGTAATAACAGCTTCCTTCCCCTATCTCAGAAAGATGTTGGGAGGATTAAAAAATATCACCTTTTTAATTAGTGTAGAACACTCTGTGATTTTAAGGAAGGTGTGAAATTCACACAGAGTAATATTAACCTTAGCTTCCTGGAATACTTTAATGGGAAGAACTGTTAGAAATGCAGCTGCTGAGGGAAAACTCAAGCCAGCATATCCTCTGTGTGACTGATGGGGTTTGGTGGAATCAATGATAATACTATACATATTGAACTTGGTGGAGATTTTCCTTCTAAAGAAGTATTTTATAAACATCTCTTTCATCCTTTTAAACTTCCTGTGATGTGTCATTTATTACTCTCAGCTTCCAGATGGACATCTAACCACAGAGAAATGTGTGTTCTTCTCTGTGTGATCAGTACAATGGGCTTTGATTGACTGAGTCATTCATTCATTTGCTTATTCACTCATTCATTCAACAAGAAATGTTGAAAGCGCATTATGGGTTAGGCACTGCACTCAGGAATGTGGGGAGGAGACGAGAGGTATAAAGCATGTGGACTTGTATTAAAGCAAGGCAACAAGCAGAGGCTATCAGAAGTGCTCCAATGAAGGAGCATAAATTGTTGATAAACAATATCATGCAGTCCTTAAAAATGACAATGATGATGTGTATATGTTTATAGAGATAAACATACACCTTTATTGACATGGAAGGATGTACAGCATATACTGCTAATTAAATCCTAGGTTAAAAAAATAAGGTGCACTTGTTCTGAGTCCTTTCTAGTAGACAAATTTTTGTGTATGTAGGCATCCAAAAATAAGCAAGGTGAGTATTAAGATGTGAAGACAGAATGAGGTACAATCATGGGTCATTTTCACTTTTTTTTAATACCTTCATAAGTTTTCTGATGAATTTTTTATTTAGCATTATTGATTTTTAGTGGAATTAGATTAATTGGCTAATTATAAAATATGTTTTTTGAAAAATATATCAAATGATACAAAAGTGGTTTAAAATAGAAAGTCAAGGTTTCTTCTTAATCTCAACTCTCAGAAATAACCACCCTGATCACTGTGACTTACGGCAACCTAAAAGTTTTATTCATATATGTAAACAACTTCATCAAAAGTCCTACTCACAATGGGCTCAATGCCCACAGGAATGAATTTTAGATGAGGGGACTATCAAGGGGCTTCTGTCACATATTAATAGACATCTTTCCAAGTCAACACGTTGCTTTAGTTCATCTTTTTAAAATGTTATAATTGGACTAAAATATATTTAAAGTTCTGTTAATGGATGTTAAGCTGTATTTTGTTTTGTTATTTAACCAGCAGTTTGTCATTACATACTGTTTCAGTTTCCCTGGTTGCTCAAACAGCGAGAATTTGTTCGCTCACAATTTTGAAAATAATAGAAATTCAAATCAAGGTGATGCTTTTCTTCCCAAAGAGTGGTGTTCTGGGGCTGGTTGCTGGTGATCCTTGGTCGTTGGCAGCTCTGTCACATGGGCATGCGCATGGCGGCCTCTCCTGGTCTCTCTTCCAAGTTCTGCTGAACTTCCACTTCTTGTTTTCCATGGCTTTTTCTCTCTGTCTGAATTGCATTCCACTTTTAAAGGATACAGTAATAGGATGAAAACTCATCCTGACTGAGGCGGGCCACACCTTAACTAAACAACTTCATCAAAAGTCCTACTCACAATGGGCTCAATGCCCACAGGAATGAATTATGTTTAAGAACATGTTTTTCTAGAGTACATACAGCTCCAAACCACCACACACACCCTTGTGCATAAATCTTTTGGAACTTGTCAAATTATTTCCTTAAGAAAAATCCTAGAAGTGGTATTAATGAGTCAAAGGCATGTGCACTTTAAATATTGATACAAGCTGCCAAATTATCTTTTGAAAAATTTGTACCACTATACATAGTTCTACCACCTGTGCACAGAAAAGCATGTTTCCTACACCCTTGTGATATTGGGGATTATCATGTTTCTTATTTCTGCCCAACTGTAGGAGAAAAGATGTCTCATTGTTTTAATTTGTATAAATTCTTTACTGGATTTGGGCATCCTTCAACAAGTTTATTACTGGTTTATTTATTGGTTGTGTTTCCTCTTGAATGAATTGCCTATTCATGTCTTTTCATCCATTTTTTCTTATGAAATTTTGTCTTTAATACTGATTTTTATTAATAATAATAACTACATGCAGATCATATGTGTTGGAAATAATTCCTGAAGCAGTGTTAATGAAAGAAACAGAAGAAAGCTTAAAAATAAATAAAACTCTTTCTCTCAGATTTGGAAATATATATATTTAATCATTTCAAAATTCTCTACCCAAAGTGATCTGCAGAGTCAATGCAATCCCTATCAAAATTCTAGCCACCATTTTTGCAGAAATGGAAAAGCCAATCCTCTAATTTATATGGAATCACAAGAGGCCTGGAAGAGCCAAAAGAGTCTTGAAAATGAAGAACAAATTTGGAGTTCTCACATTTCTGGATTTCAAAGCTTACTACAAAATCACAGTAATCAAAGCTATATGATACTGATATAAGGACAGAACATGCAGACCAATGAAATAGAAATGAACCCACACAAAAATGGACAACTGAGTTTTTACACGGTTGCCACATTCATTAAATGGAGAAAGAAACGTCTCTTCAACAAATGGTGCTAGGAAAACTAAATATCCACATGGATATATCTGTCAGACCTGTACTTCATACCATATACAAAAATTAACTCAAAAAGGATCTAGTATACAAATGTAAAAGCCAAAACCTTCAAACTCTTAGGTGAAAACGTAGGGGAAGACCTAAATGATTGTGGATTTGGCAATGATTTCTTAGATAAGATCAAAAGCATGAGCAAAAAAGGGAAAAATAGATAAATAAGACCTCATCAAAATTAAAACTTTGGTGCACCAAAGACATTATTAAGAAAGTGAAAAAGACCTACAGACCTACGGAATAGGAGAAAATTGTTCCAAATTATATATATCAAAAAGGCTGAATACCCAGTATATATATTTAAAAAAACAAACAAAAGGACTACAGCTGCTCAACAGCAAAAAGGTAAACTCACAAAATGGGCTAAGAGCTTGAATAAATATTTCTCCAAAAAGTATGCACATGGGTAATAAACACACGAAAAGATGATCAGCATCATTAGTCATCAGGAAAATGCAAATCAAAATCACAATGAGATACCATTTCATACTCTCTAGGATGGCTGTTATTTTTTTTTTTAAAGACAGAAAATAGATGTTGGCGAGGATGTAAAAAAAATAGGAACCCTCATACGTTGTTGTTGGTAGGAATATAAAATGGTGCAGCAGCTATAGCAGTTCCTTGAAAGGTAAACACAGAATTACTATATGACCTAGCAACTCCCCTTCTAGTTATATACCCAAAAGGACTGAAAATGGGAACTTCAGCAGGTACTTATAGGCCAATGGTTACAGCAGCATTATTTACAATAGCTGAATGGTAGAAACAACTGAAGTGGTATCAACAGATGAACAGATAAACAAATTGGATTATTCACACACACACACACACACACACAGAAATTTTATTCAACCATAAAAAGGAATGAAGTTCTGAAACCTACTAGAACAGGGATGAACCTTGAAATCATTATGTTAAGTGAAATAAACCAGACTCAAAAGAATAAATATTGTATGGTTTCTCTTATATGAAATACCTAGAATAAGCAAATTCATAGAGACAGAAGGTAGGGAGGTTTTCAGGGCCCAGGGGGAGGGGGAACGGGGAGTTTTTGCTTAATAGGCACACAGATTCTGTTTTGGGTGATGAAAAAAATTTCATAATGGATGGTGGTGATGGTAGGACAACATTGTGAATTTAGTAATTAACACTGAAGCATATACTTGAAAATGGTTAAACGGGAAATTATTATATATGTTACAATTTAAAAATGTATCCTTCCTAAAAAACAAAATTCTACAAGAAAAATTCCATCATTCTCCCCAAATTAAAAACATATAAGAAATGTAATATGATTTGAGGAGTAGAGAAATATAGCTGAAGATCAAATTAATGAGCAGAATCCATGAAATAGGGATACTTTCAAAACATGTTGAAAAAAAAAATTTGAGAAAAGTTTTTTTAAAAAAAAACGATACATCTAAGATGTTCTAATTTCTTTGAATTTAAGATCAGAGAGAAGGAAATCCCTAAATAAAACATATAAACAAAATTATTTTAAAATGTTGTCCTTATTTTGTAAAATTAAATGTAAATCTAATAATCACAACTTTAAAAATTCTCATTCTGCTTTTATAAATTTTGACAATTAATGTACCTGATAGAATAACTTTTGAAAAAGAAAGACCACTGAAAAGGGGACTTAATTAAAATTAAAATAAAATAAAAACAAATGTAAAATATGTCTTATTTTAACAAGAATAAGGAATCAATGGAACAGAAGAGATGCAAGAGGAACTGGCCTATGCATATAAAGGATTTTGTAATATGAAAATGGGACTATTTTAAAACTGAATATTTGGTAAGTGCTGCTGGATAATTTGCTATCTATTTTTAAAACTAAAGTTACATTTCTACATCAATACCATACAGAAGATTAACTTTCAAATTGATTAAAGATACAAAGAAAAAAAACCATAATCCATATATTTGAAGAAAATATAGAAGCATTATTCTTTAGACTCTCAGAATCAAGAAAGGCTTCCTGTACAAAACAAAAAATCCTGAAGCTTTTAAAAAAGGAGATGGATGGTCTGAGATTGAATTTTATTAATATGTGTTAAAGATAACTACGAATTCTTTGACACTTTTCTCATTGAAAGATATGGTCTATAACCCCTCCACTTGAGGGGGAGGCTCTGTTACTATGAAAAAATAGAAACCTGTGGACGTGATGCTAAGCCAGTTTCTGGGACCAAGTTTTAAGAGAATGGCAGCATCCACTTCTAATATCTTAGAGTCTCTCTTGGAAATAACCAAATATGCTGTGAGAAACCCAAATCACATGGGGAGGCTGCTTGCAGATACCCTAGCCAATAGCCTCAAAAGAGTTCATGGTCAACAGCCCATATCAACAGCTAACCAAGTGATTATACCATATTGGACACCAGCTCAGTTAAGCCTTCACATAATTCCAATCTCAGCCACTATCTAGCTACAATAATTCTAAGTGAAAACTTCCCATGTGAGACTAGGCAACCCACTTTCCATGACCAGGATTTAAAAGTCTGACAACTTCTAGGTCCTGTCTCTTGGTACACTTGCTCTTAGAAACCAGGTACCATGCTATGAGAAGCCCAAGCCCCATGGAGAGGCCAGGTATGGACAGTAGAGCTGACAGACACAACTGAACTTCCAGCAGACCTCCCAGGGCAGCTAACATTAACTGCCACCATTTGGGATAGCCCCCTTGGATGTTCGTCCCAGCCAAGCTTTCACATGGCCCTAATTCCAGTTGCTGTTTGACTATAACTACTTGAAAGACCTCAAACAAAAGCAGCTGAGCTCAGTCAACTCACAGAATAGTATGAGAGAATAGATTGTTTTAAGCTTCTAAGTTTAGGGCCAGTTTGTTAACCAGCAAAAAGTAGCTGAAACTACATGAGTATATAACAGAAAGAATTAATATCCCAAATACATAGAGAGCTGCTGCTATTTTTATAAATTTTGACAATAAAAAAAAAGAAAAGGAATTCAATGTAAAAGTTGTACAAGGGATATGAAGAGAATCCATAGAAAAAACTAAAAAAAATAAACATGTCATCAAAACAGCTCACAATCTATCAGGGAAATATGAGTTAAAAAAGCAATGAGAACTTTTTTCTTCCATCTAACAGACAAATTAAAATGACTAACAGGAAGCGGATGTGGCTCAACCAGTTGGGTGCCTGCCTACCACATGGGAGGTCCTGGGTTCGAGTCCCGGTGCCTCCTAAAGAAGACGAGCAGATGCCACAAGCCAGATGTCACAGTCCATGGGGAGAGGATGTGGCTCAGGTGGTTAGATACTTGCTTCCCATGTGGGAGGTCCTGGGTTCTGGGTTCGGTTCCCAGTGCCTCCTGGAGAAGGTGAGCAAACAATGAGCAGACAGGCAAGAGAACCGTCTGGGGGAACGGGGGATAAAATAAAATTTAAAAATTAAAAAAATGACCAATTAACCCAATTTCTACAAATGTTTGTGAGAATAGATATTTTTATCAACTAATGATGGAAGTATAATTGATATATACTTTTATGGAAAGAAATTGTGTGATCTTTGAATTTAATTCACATAATAAAATCTTAAATCTAGCAATTCTATTACTTGGAGACTCTAGCTTATAGAAATATTTCCATATGTCTAGAAATATATGTATATACAGCCTACACACACATTCACACAGATGAACAAAGACATTCATTGTAGCATTGTTTTTAATAATTAAAATTTGAAAGCCTCACCTTTAGCCATCAACCTAATTTACCTCATAATAAATTGAGATATCCACACTACATGAGAGTTTATAAAAATGAGGTGGATTTTTTTATTTTGTAATATGTTCTTGACATGAAAAGATATCAGATACATTTTTAACTTAAAAAGACAGTTCCAGAAGAGTACATATGAAATGATCCCATCCATTCATGTTAAAAATGTATATGTGTTCATACACATTTATATATATTTGCATATATGCATGAAGGAAAATGTACAGAATGAGTTATACCAAACATTTCCCATAATGGATATGGAGTGCAGTGTTGGAAGATGAAGAGTACATATACTTCTACACAGTTAAATTATTTTTACCGTGAGCAGACAGTCAAGGGTTATCTCTGAGACTACAGCCTGTCCCCCATAACACTGCCCCCCCCACCCACACAGTGATTGGGAGGTGAAGAAGTCTCAGTAGCATATAAATATCATGGTATCAAGCAGGAAGGCAGCAGTTGAAAAGAAACAGATTCAAGGATAGGATTTTGAAGGTGAGAGACAAAAGTGTTTGAACATCCAGTGGAAGAATTCAGAGGAGTCGGGGTGTTGAGATGGCCAGAGATGGTTAAAATAACTGACAACACCAGGCCACTCACACAGCAGCGGGGAACAGTGGGTAGAGGCTGATGGGGATGCTGAGCATGTTGTAACCGTGGGACTGGCCTCAAAAGATTGGCCTGAGGAAATCTTCCAGATGGACTGACCCAGCCAGTGAGGCACAGCAGGTCTAGAAGTCAGCGTCTATGCTGTATTCTACTTATTTTCTTCCACTTTCTCTAACACAATTTAGATACACTAGGTTAAAGGAATATACGTACATATTATGTTTAACCTAGGTATAGCCTTAGCTCAGATAACCAGAATAATTTTCTCCTGCAGGTCTCCTTGTTCACTTATCAGGTTACAGGTCTCTGCTATCTCCCTTTCCCCCAACTCCTTGCCTCCATCAGGCCAATGTGCTGGTCCATGAGAAACATCCAGGCTTAAGTTCTGAAGGCCATGGCCATTCCAATGATAATATAAGAAGCTTGAAGTTATATTTAAATTGAACATTTCCTTGTACTACATAAAGGAAATGCACATCAAGGCTTAGACCTTCACCTGAAGGAGGCCCCCAAGGTTGAGCCCTCCTCTCCTCATTCTATTCCCATTTTCAGGTTCAAACCAGCATCCGATTGTAGCCCCACACACACACTTCAATTTTCTCCAACTGGAAAACCTCATCCTCTCTCTGGAACAGCCTACCATTTACAGGAGAGATTTTTTATTTTTGTTCTTGGTTTTTTGCATTTTTCCCCCGAGTCAGCCTTCTCATGTTGCTCTCCAGGAAACTTCGAAATAAGAAGTGACGTTTGCTTTTGCTCCGTTGTCAGTGGCTTCATGTGGAGAAAAAGAGGTCTGCTCCGTGAGCAAGGGAGAAGTGGGGCCTCCCATTTTGGATCAGTTTCCTCACCAGGAACAGCTGGGAGCGTCTTGATTCTCTCGTTTACTAACCTATTATTTAAACACATCCCCTAAAAATTTGTTGTTTTTACCATGGAGACAACACCGTTTAATTCCACTCTGGGGAGAAAGGAATACTTTGGCTATTTAAAACACCAACAACAAAACAAAACAAAACAAATCCAAAAACCTCTGCCTCTGACATCTAGGAATAATGAGCCTCTTCTTGTAATGAAGAGCCCTGACCTTTCTCCCCCCTATAGCCAGCAGCCTTGCAATATCAAAACAAAGCCACACCTGGTTGTACTAGTTGTTCATTTGTTACCTGGGGGAATGGCACCATCGCCTATTGCATTATTTTCATTCTGGGTCTCTCTCTGGTGTATACCAGGGGGGTGGCTTGCCAGTTCCTCTTGCTATGTAATTATCACAAAGCCCTCATGCACTCTGCCAAATGTGATTTCTCCCTGGCTACCACATGGCCTGTTCAGCAATGACTATTTTTAGGCAGAGTTCTAGACCCCTGATTTTAATCCCACAGAAGTCTTCTATTTTAATGCTCCATTTCACTGCAAAAACCAAACTATGCCCACAGAATTCCCAGGAGGTTTTCATAGAAAGGCAAACTTACTCCCACTCCTGAATTAATGAACTCCTCTTGCTGTCAGCTGTAGTTTAATGGATTTCACCATTCTGTATATTTTCACACCCAGAACAGAAAGTCATACAAGGGTAACTTAATTCAGCAGTGACCTTTTAGTTCATTGCCTGGAAAGGCTGTAAATCTTGCCCTATAGCAGGTTTATTCCTTTACCCGTAGTTTCCATATAAAGTTACACCTTATATGTGGCATTGACTTAAAATGGTTGCAAAAATGCTATCTCTGTCTAAAATGGCTGATATTCATTGAATTTTATCAACACTGGTGATAACTTATCCCTATTCATTTCCCAAATTTACCATTTTACTAGACTATCCTTCAAAGAGATTGTGTCCCCATGGTACACAATATTTCAAGCAACTGCAAAGAAAATTAATTTCTATTCTGCTTATCATTGCAGCAACTTTTTCTGTTACTTTCTCTCAAAAATTGCCCAACTTTGGGATTTTCACTTTTTCATTTAGTTTTACTATTTAAATCCATTTCATGATCTGTTGTAGTCTACATCTTTAAAATTAAATGCAGGAACAAGCAACAAAATAAATAAATGGAACCTCATCAAAATTTAAGACTTTTGCAAAGGATTTTATCATGAAAGCAAAAATCTATTCAATGGAAAAAATATTTGGAAACCAAATCCTATAAGGGCTTAATATTCAGAATAAAGAAAACTTACAACTCAACAATAAAATGAAACAACCCATTTTTAAAATGGGAAAATGACTTAGACATTTCTCCAAAGATGATCTACAAATGGTCAAAAAGCACATAAAAGGTGCTCAACATTACTAGCTATCAGGGAAATGTAAATCAAAACCACAATGAGATACCATTTCATACCAGTAGGGTGGTTACTATTATAAAATAGAATAGAAGTGCTGGAGAAAAATAGCAACACTGTTGGTAGGAATGAAAACTGGTGCAGCCACTGTGGAAGACATTTTGGTGGTTCTTCAGAAAGTTAAGTATAGAATTTATCATATGACCCAGCAATTTCACTTCTTAAACAGATATTTGCACACCAATGTTCATAGAGGCATTATTCACAATTTCCAAAAGATGGAAGTAACCTGGGTGTCCATCAACCAATGAATGGATAAATAAAATGTGGTATATACATGCAATGGATTATTATTCAGCCATAAAATGGAATGAAGTTCTGTACAAGCAACAGTATGGATGAACCTTCAAGACATGTTGAGTTAAATAAAGCTAGACACACAGGACAAATAATGTATGACCTTACTGATATGAAAATTATAATAACCAAACTTATAGAGCCAGAATCTAGAATATAGGTTACCGGGGGTGGAGGGGGGGGTAGGGAATAGGGAGTTAATTCTTAAATTGTACGGAGTTTCTATTTGGACTGACTGTAAAGTTTTGGTAAGGAACGGTGATGACAGTAACAGAACATTGTGAACATTCTTAACAGCACTGAATTATATATGTGAATATGGTTAAAAGGGGAAATTTTAGGTTGTATATATGCTACTGGAATTAAAATTTTAAAATAAGACTACACAATACAAACAGAAAACTGCATTGTAAACAATGGCCTATAGCTAATAGTACAATTAGAAAAACATTCTTTCATGAATTGTAACAAGCGTACACTAACACATGGTGTTAATAACGGGGTGGTATGTGGAAATGCTGTATTTTATGCATGGTTTTTTTCTGTAATCCTACAACTTCTATGATTAAAAAAAAATGTTTAACTCAAAAAAAAAACAAAACAAACAAAAAAATATCTAAACACACTAGGGCCAGGTAAGATTGAGATGATAAAACATCTCAAAAGTGGAGTTGGTTAAGTACATCATTTCATGGATCAGATATAAACTAACATGAAACACTGAATTCCAAGACTCTACCAAGTTCATCTATTCTCTCCACAATAATTATTTAGCATGCACTCTGTGATGGGCTTCAGATAAACAGTGGGACACCAAGGTAAGCAAGGTGTATTCCCTACCACCAAAGATATTCCAATAGTGCATGAGACAGTCAAGTTTTTAAAAGTTATGCTATTTTGTGATATTTATTAAAAAAATTCATAACGTCTTTTGGGAACAAATTAGAGAGGCAAGCAGAAGGTAGAGCAAATCTGCCCTGTCTCTCCAGAACCCCTTCTCCTCTTTCTGGAGACAGCATGCTTTTTTTGTGAGAGCTACTCTGTCATCCCCTCCAGCCAGCACTACTACCTCCTGCCCTTTTAGCAGAAGGGACTGTGCAACCCAAGAATGGCCACTCACAATGCCCTATCTTCCTGGCCACAGTGATTGGTTCAGCTTGACCCAAAATGGGCCAATCAGAAACATTTCTTGAGATTTTCTATACAGATCCTAAAGGAGAAAAGCTGTATTAATAAATAATGTCTATTTTTGCTTAAGTTTATTTGAATTGGATTTCATGCACTCAAGGATGAATGAGTCCTGACTAGTACAGAAGGAATTCTAGGAAAACAGAAAAAATACATTTCCATCCTGCCATTCTAGCTCCACTTTTCAGACCACAAGGATGTTTTAATGCTGCTATTTTACCCTTGCTGCTTATTGTGTTATATCAAAACGTGGCCAAGCATGTGGTAGACAAAATGGCAAGGCATATACAAAAGAAAAAGATTAACAATAGTCTTCTGATCAACCTGGAATACCTCAGAGAACTTTTCATTATAATCTCCTGAATTATCTGAGGATACATACAGTTTTTTGCCCAATGCATAATAGATAATATTAAAAATTAAAATACAATAATAACTTTTAATAAGGGCTAACACTAGACATGGTAAAATTTTAATCCCCAAAATTTTACCTAGAAAAAAAAAGAGGCTTATTATATCAATTCTAAGGGACAAAAAGGGGGGAGGTCAACAGGGGTATAGAATTTTTGTGTGTGGAGTAATAAAAATGTTCTCAAATTGACTGAGGTGATGATAGCACAACAGTGATAAAAATGAGATCCAGTGAGTGTACACTTTGAATGGATTGTACAAAGCACAGGAATGTACAACACAGGGAATTCAGTGGTGAAGATGGACTATGGTTAACAGGACAAATATGAGGGTATTCTCTCATGACCTATGACAAATACATAAAACTAATACAGGGTGTTAATAATTGGGTAGGTTGGGGGAAAATATACCAAATGTAAGATATGGTTTATAGTTAGTAATATTTGATGAAATTCTTTCATAGTTTGTAACAAATATTTCACAACAATGCAAGGTGTTGGTAGTGGAGTGATGTATGGGAGCCTTGTATGATACGCATATTTGTATTGTAAGTTCACAACTTATATTATATACTTATTGTTTATGTTGATTCATGTATGAATATATACTACAATTTTATTTTTTAAAAAAGGTAAAAGTGACAGGTACAATGTAAACTTTATAATGGAAGAAAATTAAGTTAGAAAATTTAGTTTTTGAACTATGTGATAAGTACTCTGGTAGAGAAATACCTGATTAATAAATCAAAGTATAAAATTAATATGATATAATTCTTCACATGTATTTCAATAAAAAAAAACACAAAAACTGTTTACAAATAGATTGTAAATGCAACATAAACATTTGCAAATGTAATGAACATTTAAACAAACAATAATTTGGTTTGCCATATAAGGTACAGAAAACATTCTCTTGACAAAAATTCCACTTGAGGTTAATTCTGTAGGATTAGATCATATTGATTCCATATGTATATCAATTTGCTGAACTGTATATATTTCAAGGAAAGATGAAGTCTTAGGAGCTGGAGGTTACAGATTATCAAGAATCACACATGCCATGCTAAGCGTTTTATTAGACTTTATCCTGGAAAGTATCAGGAATCTAGGAATCACTTTTAATAAGGGAATAACCCGATCAGCTTTTCATTCAAGTCAAATCACTCTGGTAGCTCTGTGGGGAGAAAATTGGAGAGGAATAAGACTAAGGCAGGAGACTAATAAGAATGTGCTACAGTAATGCTGACATGACGTGGTAAGTGTTCTGATTTAGGGAGGGGCAGAGGGAATGGAGGGGAGAAGAGAGAAATGAGAGATCCTATGTCTGTGCATTTGACAGGATTTGATTACTCTCTAGATGTGTGGGGTGAGGGAGAGTGAAAAATTACTCCCAGGATCCCAGCCTTTGCATTTGGACAACTTTTGCCAAGAAAGAAAATGAAGAGCAACCCTTCTGGTGAGGAAGTTCATGAGTTCATTCTGGATGCCCAAGGATGAGGTAAATGGAGATGTCCACTCAGCGGTTTGGATATACTGTTCAGGGGAGATGTGGGATGGAGCAAGGTAGCAAATGCATCACCTTTTTTACTGCTGAAGAAACTGAGGCCCACACAAGTGAAGTAATCTGCCCAAGGTGACACACAGAGTAAATGGCACAACCAGGAATCAAACTCACATGATCTGGACTCAGAGCTGTGCTCTTAATCACCAAAAGATACTGCCCCTTATTGCATTGAAAACTGCACATAAGGAAGAGACAGAAGAGATTCTAAGGGAGAAAAAAAAAAAGAAAACAGAAGAAATGACCAGAGAAGAAAGAGGGAAACCAGAGGGTGTGGTGTCTCAGAGGATGAAGAGGGGATTAATTTTTAAAAGGTGGGATTAGCCGAGGGTGCTGACAGGTCATGTAAGTCATGGGCTAGAAAATGGCCCTTGAGCAATCTACAAGCCAAAAATACAATTTGCTTGTATTTTCTGTGGAGACTTAGAGGCAACCACCATGAAACAGAAGACAGAGTAGTGAAAGGGAGGTGAGGAAAGGAAGATGACAAGGATAGAACATTCTGTCTTTCCCTTCATTGCCAAGCTTCTTTAAAAAGACGACAGTCATTGAAGGGGACACACGTCCACTCAAGCTGTGACAGAGGAGAAGGACACAAGGAGGTTTGAAGAGGGCAGCTAGATAGGAAGGAGAAAGCATGCAAAAGGAGTTTCTGCCAATAAATTTAGTTTCACACTTGAAGTCAGAGATGGGGTTATTTTCCAAAAGTGACAAGGTAGATGAAAAGCTAGGGCATTGAAGGGGAATACTAAAATGTGGAAATATCCATTGTGGGCACTGTGAGAAAAAAACTGACAAGAGACGGTTCCTTTAAAGTGACGGCACCCTCCTATACAGGTGGAAGGGGGGTCATATGCCATGGCTTTCTGGGGATAGTCCCAATTTATGCCTGTTTTCTCACTTTTAAAAGGGTCCCTGCTTGGATGATATTTCTATTAGGAGATGTCTTCAGAAAGGGACTTAAAATATTGATCATTCTATGAATATTACCAAGGATGAGGTTCATTGTATGTATGATTTCAGTGGGAACTAACAAAAGAAATCTTACCCATCTCAGTGTCAAACTATTAATTAAATGTTTATACTGTGTATCTTATAACTTAATAGGACAACCTTCTTTACATTGATTTCTAAGAAATTTAGGCTATACTCCAAGCAAGCCTATAGGAGTCTAGCATGAGTTGTGTTCTTTCTTTATTCTTATGCTTGGTTGGACTCTACTTTCAACACCTGAATTCCCATTATTTAACTAGTTTTAATTTTACAATTTATTTCATTAAATCCACACAGATTTTTAAAATAGCTTAAATAATTTCTGGAACAAGGGTGTTCATTAAGTCATTCATTCATTCTTTTTTCTTCTTTTTAAATATAGTGAGGTAGAGAGCATGAAGTGTAAAGCCATGAAAAAAAAATCAGATGAAATATTTTTATTGTTTTAGTTTTAAAAAATCCTTCTAATTGCTTAAGGAAAACTCGAAAACTGAAACGTGAGCTTTGTGGTTAAGTAAAGTGACAGAGATAGGAATCATGACATAGTTTTGATGGCCATTTGCTCAACTGACATGGTAAGCTGGGGCAGGTACTAACATTTTCTACCAGCCCTCCATCTTCCTCATTTTACAGAAGCCCATTTTTATTGGGGAAGGTGTGGCCCTCCTCTCACCATCCCCAGGACTGGAAGCAAAAGTGATTTAAACCAATTATGGTCATTCTTTTCCCCTTAGCCAGTGATTGCTTGAGGACCAGGCATATGCCCAGACTCTGACCATCATTGTGTTCTGGGATTTTAAATCCTGGAAGGATGTTCCTGCCTGACGAGAAAGACCTGTGAGAAGATCTTACCATCCCCTGACTGTAACGCTCCTCGCTCAACACCCCATTTTCTTCCTGCTTTTAGCTACGGTTCTGGAAGCACATGATGTTTTGTAGCAACTTCCATTTTGAGATCATGAGGAGAATAATAGAGGAGAATAATAGAGAAGCCAACAGAAAGCCCTGAAACACCACCCAACCTGAGACCATTGGCCTTCTTATATGAGGAAAGTAAGACTTCCTTGTCTACACTGCTTTTTGTCAGGTGTTAATACTTTTGGCTGAAAGCATCTGAACCTATGTGCAAACATGTTAGATATAAAATCACCCATCTGGGATCAGCCCCAGAATTTCTAGAGGCCTCACCACATGGCTAGTCACATTGGGTGGAACCGGACACCATCTCCACAGGAAGTCTTCTCACTGATCCCATTACTGTCCTAAAGTGGAAACATTTTTTTGGACAACAA
>PVKH010014515.1:0-16453 GCA_004027955.1 Chaetophractus vellerosus
TTTGAACAAAGGCAGAAGAAAGGATCAGTAAAATGGAAGATAGCACATTTGAAATCATTCATTCTGAAGACCAGATTGAAAAAGAGTGAAAAAAAAAAAAAGTAAGCAGAGCCTAAGGAACCTGTGGCACAACTTGAAAGAATACCAACATACACATTATCAGAGCCCCAAAAGGAAAAGAGAAAGAATAGGAGGTGGGGAGTAGAAAGAATATTTGAAGAAATAATTTTAGAAAATTTCCCCAAATAATGAAAGATTTGGATGTACATATCCAAAAAGCCCAGCAAATGCTAAACAGGATATATCCAAATAGACATACTCTAAGACATCAAATCATAATGTTGAATGCTGGAGTTGAATTAAGTATTCTGAAAGTAGCAACAGAGAAGTTACTTGTCACATCCAGGAAGTCCTCTATAAGATTAAGCAGTGATTTTTCATCAGAAATCATGGAGGCACAAAGATAGTGGGATGACATATTAAAGTAGTGAAAGAGAAAATGTGCCAGCCAAGAATTCTATCTCTCCAGCAAAATTGGCCTTCAAAAATGAGGGAGAGGGAAGCAGATGTGGCTCAGGCGACTGGGCTCCCACCTACCATATAGGAGGTTGCTGGTTTGCATCCCAGTGCTCCTAAAGAAAACAGTGAGCTGGCATGATGGGCAGGCACAACAAGCTGACACAACAAGAGACAAGAAGGAAAAAAACATAATAACATAATACGAGACAAAACAAAGCAGGGAGCAGAGGTTTCTGGTGCCTCCTAAAAAAGACAGCGAGCTGACGCAGCAAGATGATGCAACAAATGTGAGGAGGAAAATACAATGAGAGACACGGCTCAAGCAATTAAGCACCTCCTTCCCACATCAGAGGTCCTGCGTTCAGCTCCTGGTGCCTCCTAAAAGATGAACAGACACAGCAAGTGCAAACAACAAGGGGCTGGGGAGAAATAAAAATTAAAAAAATAAAAAACGTGAGGGAGAATGTAAGACTTTCTCAGATAATCAAAACCTAAGGGAGTTTGTCACCACAAGACCTACCCCACAAGCAATTCTTAAGAGTTCTTTGGGTGGTAAGGAAAGGACAGTAGATACTAGCATGGAGCCATATGAAGAAATAAAGATCTCCAGTAAAGGTAACTACATGGGTAAATATAAAGGCCAATATTGTTGTATTCTCAGTACATGAATTTTTTATTTCTTTCAAGATTTAGAAGATAATTGCTTAAGAAAGAATCATATTTCTATGTAGGAGGCACAAAAAATATAAATAGGTAATGTGGGATAAAAAAACGGCATAAAGAGGGGGAATGGAAGGATAGAGAAGCAGAGGCTGAGTATTCTATTAAGTAAATTTGGTATCATTTCAAACTAGTTTGTAAATAGATTTAGGATGTTAAAACTCCATGGCAACCACAAAGAAATTATTTAAAATAAATACAGAAATGGAAATGAAGAGGGAATCAATCTGTTTCACTACCAAAGATCAACTCTGCACAAAAGAAGGCTGCAATGGAGGATATGAGGGACAAAACTCATAAGATGTGCAAGAAGCAAAGGACAAAATGGCTGAAGTAAGTTCTACTTTATCAGGAATTACATTGAGTATAAATGGATTAAATTTGCTATTCAAAAGACACAGATTGGCAGAATGGATTTTTCAAAAAGCATGATCCAACTGTAAGTTGTTTACAAGAGACTCACCTTAGACCCAAAGACATAAATAGCTTGAAAATGAAAGGATGGAAAATATTCCTTGCAAATAGTAACCAAAACACAACTGGGGTGGCTGTACTGATATAGAACAAAATAGACCTGTGTCAAAATCTATTACATGAGACAAAAAAAGAGAATATATTAATAAAAAGTGCAAACCGGCAATAAGATATAACAATTTAAAAAAAACATACACCTGATTACACAGCCCCAAAATACATGAATCAAACATCGACAAAACTGAAGGGAGAAATAGAAATCTACAATAGTAGGAGACTTCGGTACACCACTTTCAATAATGGACAGGGTATCTAGAGAAAAGATCAATAAGGAAACAGAGGACATCAACAATATGATAAAAGATCTAGACCTAAGAGACTTATATAGAACACGACACCCAAGAAAAATAGAATATACATTCATCTCTAATGCACATGGATCATTCTCCAGGATAGACCAAATGTTAGGTCACAAAATAATTCTCAATAAATTTTTAAAAGATTGAAACTATACAAAGTATCTTCTCCTACCATAATGGTATAAAGCTAGAAATCAATAAGATGGAAAACTGAAAAATTAACATACATAGAAATTAAACAATGCTCTCAAACAATGAATGGGTCAAAGAAGAAATCACAAGGGAAATTAGGGAATATCTTAAAAATTTAAATACAACAATCCAAAACTTATGGAATGCAGCATAGTCAGTGTGCCAAGGAAAATTTAGGGCTATGAATGCCTATAGTTAAAAGGGATAAAGACCTCAAATCAATAAACTAACTTCACATCTAGTAGACTAGGAAAAAAAGAGCAAACTAAATGTAAAGTTAGAAGAAAGGAAATAAAAATTAAAGCTGAGATAAATGATAAAGAGAATAGACAAACAATTGAGAGAATCAATGTTGGTTCTTACAAAAGATCAATAAAATTGACAAAACTTTAACTAGACTGACAAAGTAAAAATAGCTAAGATGCAAACAACTAACAAAATAAATGAAAGCAGAGACATTAATACTGATCTTGAAGAAATTATAAGATTATAAAAATACTATGAATAATTGTATGCTAAAAATTGGATAATCTAAAGGAATGGACAAGCTCCATGAAATATACAACTTACCAAAACTGATCAAGAAATAGAATATCTCACTAGACCTATAACAAGTAAAGAGATTGAATCAGTGATCAAAAGCCTCCCAAAAAAGAAAAATCCAGTATCAGAAGACTTCACTGATAACTTCTACCAAAATTCAAAGAAAAATTAACATCAACCCCTCTCAAACTTTTCCAAAAATTTGAAGAGGAGAGAATTCATCCTAATTCATTCTGTGCAGCCAACATTACCCTAATACCAAAGCCTAATAAAGACATCACATTAAAAGAAAGCTACAGACCAATTTCCTTTATGAATATAGAGGCAAACATCCTCAAAATACTAGCAAATTAAATCCAACAACATATTAAAAGAATTTTACACCATGACCAAATGGGATTTAGCCTAAGAATACAAGGGTGGTTCAACATTAGAATATTCATCAATATAATACCCAACATTACCAAAATCAAGATAAAAATTACATGATCATCTCAATTGATATGGACAAGGCATTTGACAAATCCAACACCCTTTCATGATAAAAACACTCAAAAATTGGAATAGAAGGTTAAATCCCTCAACATGATGTGACATATTAAAAACCCAAAGCTAACATTATACTCAATGGTGAAAGATTGAAAGCCTTCCTCTTGAGGTCAGGAACTAGACAAGGATACCTGCTTTCACCACTGCTAATCAACATTGTACAGGAAGTCCTTTCCAGAGCAATATGGCAAGGAAAATTAATTAGAGGTATGCAAAATGGAAAGGAAGAATTAAAATGCTCTCTATTCACAAACATATATATAGAATATCCCACAGAATCCACAAAAAGGCTGCTACTAGAACTAAAATGAATTCAACAAAGTTGCAGGTTATAAGATTAGCACACCCCCCCCTCCCCCGCAAAAAAAACACCACAAAAAACTAGGAATAAATTTAACCAAGAAGGGAAAGGACTTGTATGCTGAAACTACAAAACACTGTTGGTAGAAAATAAAGTTGACCTAAATAAATGTTAAGGCATACTGTCTTAATGGATTGGAAAAATTATTATCATGGCATCAATACTACCCAAAATGATCTACAGATTCAATGCATTGCCTATCAAATCCCAGCAGACATTTTTTGCAGATATATTTTTTTAATTTTTATTTTTTTGTTACATATCCCCCCCTTTCTGCTTGCTCTTGCTGTGTGTTCATTTTTTGTGTTCTTCTATGTCTGCTTTGTCTCCCCCCATTGCGGCGACGCACCGAGTTGGCCCACTGCGCAGGCAGCTTGCCCCGCTAGCTGGCAGC
Source organism: Chaetophractus vellerosus (assembly GCA_004027955.1). Classification (NCBI taxonomy): domain Eukaryota; kingdom Metazoa; phylum Chordata; class Mammalia; order Cingulata; family Chlamyphoridae; genus Chaetophractus; species Chaetophractus vellerosus. The sequence continues at coordinate 4,112 of PVKH010014515.1, forward strand.
TCTGCCCTGCCCGTGGCGGCTTGCCCTCTCAAGGCGTTCTGCTTGCTTGGAGAGGTCCCCGGGAACCAAACCCGGGGCCTCCCATGTGGTGATCCAGCGCCCTGTCCACTGGGCTACAGCCAGCTCCCTTTTGCAGATATAGAAAGGCCAATCCTCAATTTTTTATGGAATCACATGGAGCCTTAATAGCCAATTGCAAAGGAAGAACAAAGGTGGAGGTCTCATACTTTCAGGTTTTAAAAATTAATACAAAGCCACAGTAATCAAAACAGTGTAGTACCAGCATATAGACCTAGTCCAGTGGAATAGAATTGGGAGTTATGAAATAAACCCATATTTGATGATTTGGCTAATGTGTCAACTTGGCCAGGTAATGGTACCCAGTTGTTCGGTCAAGCAAGCACTGGGCTAATTGTAAAAAAGGGTATTTCATGGACTTCAATCATTTGTGAGTTGATTGCATTTATGTGTGATTACATCTACAATCAACTGAGGAGATTGCCATCAGGAATAAGTGACAACTCATACAATCAGTTGAACACCTTAAAAGGAAAAGTGATTTCAGCATTCAGAGAGAGAATTCCCATCTCTACTTCAGATAGCCAGCATCTCCTGGGGAACTCAATGAGGACCTTCATCACAGTCCCTGACTTACAGCCTGTCCTATGGAATTTGGACTTGCGCATTTTATTTTATAAAATCTCATACTATTTACAGATACATCTTGTTGGTTCAGTTTCTCTAGAGACTGCTGACTAATATACCATACTTCTGTTGCCAACTGATTTTTGACAAGGGTGCCAAGAACATTATTTGTGGAAATAAAACAATCTTCAAAAAATGGTGCTGGAGAAATTGGATATCTACTGCAAAAGAATGAAGTTGGATCTTTACCTCACAGAATATATAAAAATTAACTCTAAATGAATCAAGGACCTAAACATAAGAGCTAAAACACTAAAACTCTTAGAAAAAAACATAAGGGAAAACCTTCATATCCTTGGATTTGGTAGAGATTTCTTAGTTCTCACACCAAAAGTAAGAGTAACAAAATTTAAAGAAAGAAATGGACTCCATTAATATTAATATCTTTTGTGCAGATAATTTTAAGAAATTAAAAAGACATCTACAGATTGGGAGTAAATAATTACTACTCATATATCTGATGAGGGTTTACTATCCAAATTACATAAAGAACTGCAGCAACTCAAAAACAAAGAGAAAAATAACTCAATTTAAAACTGGGCAAAGGACTCAAGTAGATATTTCTGCATAGAAGATATACAAATGGCCAATAAATAGATGCAAATATGCTTAACATCATTGACTATCAGGGAAACGCAAATCCAAACCACAATGTGATACCACTTACCCACTGGGATGTCAATTAAAAGCAAAAACAGAACAAGTGTTGGTGAGGATGTGTTGAAATAGGAACACTTGTACATTGCTGGTGGCATTGTAAAATGTTGCAACCACGGTAGTAATGAGTTTTGTCCTTCCTCACGCATTTGGAAACAATTATTATGACCTGACCGTCCCACTTCTGGGTATATATCCAAAAGAAGTGAAAGAAGGTACACAAACAGATATTTGTGCACCCAAGTTTATAGCAGCATTATTCGCATTAGCCAAAAGGTAGAAGCAATGCAAATATCCATCAACAGGTAAACAGATAAACAAAATGGTATAAAGCACTAAATATGTGGTTTATTATTTAGCCATTAAAAAAGAATGAAGCTTTGATGCATGCTACAACATGGATGAACCTTGAAGATATCATGTTGAAGGAAATAAAAAAAAAACATGGTATGATGTAACTTACGTGAAATACCTAGAAGAAGCAGATTTCAAGAGAAAGTTAGATTATAAATTATCAGGGGCCCTGCAGTAAGGAAGAGAAGTGGGAATTATAGCTTAATGAGTGCAGGTTTTCTAAGTTGAGGAAAACATGGGATAATGGGTACTGTTGATGGTAGCACAATATTGTGAATGTAATACTATTGAATCGCGCTCTGAAAATGGAAAAATTGTGTAGTATATGTGTCACTACAACAAAAACTTTAAAAAGTTATCTTGAGCTTATCTCTTTGGAAAAGGAGAGGGAATTAATAATTATTGAATACCTGTTAGATGAAATGCCCTGTAAGAGTGTATCAGAAATCATTATCTGCTCTAAAAGTTGCAGTAAATTAGTTCAGATTATACTGAAACAAATAATGTGGCAAAAGAAACATTTTAATGGCATGGACACCATCTGAAATAGCCAATCTTTCTTAACCGCTTTATCTGAGAAATTTCTTATCAATAGTGAATTTGGACCATAAAAGAGATGGTTTCTTTTTTCAAGATATTAATTTCTGTCATTTGTGCATCTTTTTATTTTGATGATTCTAGGCCCTGCTAAGGTTGACAATTTCAAAGAGCTACACAATAATATTATTCCCCCTTTGTGTTGACAATCTTTTTTTGTTTAAATTTCTGGTAGTCAAACAATTGCTTCTTAGGTTATTGTTGCCCTGTATCACATTTTCTTTAGTAGAAAGACTTCACTTTCTTTCAATCCCCTTCATACATGAAAATAATGCTTGTCCTTGGTGGATGTATATTTTTCATAAGCCAAGAATGTCAGCTTCAGAAAATTAATGCAGCAATTATGATTCTGTGGGTGATTAAATTTCTAAAAACACAGACATTGATAGGTTGCATCATTTTTTTTAAGAACTCAGAAGGTTTAATACTCTCCTTCCCTATACCCTATCTTCTACTTGGTTACAGTTATTTTTACTTAAGCAAAGAATAGGAAAATATTCCACGTAAATCTGTATAATCTAGGTAAGTGAATGTGTCTCATGCATGATGTCTCCTCATTTTTATTTCTAAAAAAAAAAAAAAAAAAAAAGCCCAGTCACATGTATTTTGGGTAGCTTCTATACAAGTGGGGAAGATTACAGCAAAAATATACCTGAACTGGAACTGTGAGGTTTTAACAATTATTTCAAGACAAATTTCAAACCCTTGATACCTTTTGTTGGAAGCTTTTATAAAGTCAAGTTGTTTGATAGCTTTAATTCTCTACCATATCTCAGCAAAAGGTAGAAATGCTCTACTGGACAACTGCAATTCACCATATATTTTGGTTTTGAATCAGCATATATAGTGAAAGAAAAGCACTTACAGTCTCTTGACTTTTACAGAATTGCATGGAAAAGGAGAAGCAAAATAGGTATATACCTTTCCTACTAGTTGGACTGAACCTAACTGCCATTTCCTTGAAATCATAAACAAAAATTCCCAGCTAGGTACTAAATGCAGAATTACATATCTTTATAGTAGCAGTTGTTAGCAATGAACTGTACTAAGCACCAATTTTTCCTTCCATATTATATAGCTCAGTAATTTCTGAGAATCCCTTAAATTAGAACAACTTAGAACAAGTGAGTTACTAATAGGTTATTTGTGAAGGTTACTGCAGCATGCTGCTTTTGAATTGACACAACTGATACATTATGTAAAATCATCCATAATTATCGGTTTTCTTCTGTTCTAATTTAAGAGGTATGCTGAAGGAAAGAGCACTCAAGTATCATTCAACTCCGGAAGAAAACGTATTGAGTGGCAGCCACCAAAGTAGTAGAACATCCTTAGTTTGGGGTGGTCTATGAATCTGTCAACTACAGCTCACCAACCTGACATTTAGGTGCATGCCCGAAGTTTAATCATTCTATAATTTAGTTCAGTATTTCTTAGTGGGAGTTTGTTCACCATTTTTATTTCAGAACCACGGAGCCTGGGGCAGGGCGAGTACCTAGTGATACTAAAAGGCTAGAGGCTGATGGAGCCCAACAGCAAAAGGGCAGAAAGGGGGACACGCTTGCCTAGAGCTACATTTGCTTCCCAACTGAAGTTGCTTTTCATTGGTCATCATTTTTGGAAGATTGGCTGCCTAGTGAAATGATTTAGAGGAAAAGGGCTTGGGAATCCAGAGATCCTACTACAATACCTAGTTATGGTTGTAGCATTAATTCAGCTCTTTGGGTCTGCGTGTCCTTTGGGGTCTATTTTATAAAAATGGAAGTGATAAGAAAACTCTCAATGCATTACAAAGAGATAAATTGATGTATTTTTTAAATTACCTGTTATAAACTGATATTCAACAGATACACAGACAGCTTTGGATCAGAAGGTAGGTTCTCTTTGGCTTACACACCATCTAATTTCTTTGAACCTTTATTTTAACAACCAAAGATTTTACATAAATATATGAATATTTTAGTTCTTATAAAAATGAAGAAGCTCTGGAAGCATTGTGCCCAGTTGGATGACATTCTCACCACTGCTCTAGCCTCCTTCGTTTATTCATGTCACCTATATGGCCCTATAGATACTTGGGCTTGTAAGACCAGTTGTAAATGTTACAACTTGTCAGTGTAAAACATGATAAAGTAGAGTTAGAATGGCTAACTTATCCAGGATATATGAAATAGGATCATAGGGAGTTCCTCACCCCTCTCTTGCTGACTAGTGCTTTCTTGACTTAAAAATGGGGAAGGAGAATTTGAGTAGCCTTTGGCATTCTTACATTGTATTTCCCACCTTATCCACAACTGTGACACATATCTGACATCAAAGTAGTATGTGATATTTCTGGTAAGAGCACCACCTTATAAGGCAGAGGGACATGCCCACCAGGCAGGAAAATACATAATCCTGACTTGCAGTATCCCAGAGAAGAAGAGGGGCAGCATTGTCAAATATGAATTGTTTTCTTTAAAACTAAACCATGTGATCCTGTTTCATTATTATTGTATGCACTTATAAGTTAATGCCTTTGCATAATGAAGTATTTGATACCAGCATTACAGCTAACACTCCTGAGAGAAAGATGGGCCTGATTCCTAAATACTGTCCATTTGTTTTTAATCAATAACTCATTTTCATTAATTTTATCAAAATAGAAAATATGAATACAGTATCTTCTTTGATCTATAAATGAACAAAATATTGCAAAATATGAAAAAATGCAAGAGACTTAACTATTTCTTTCTGTATCCTATATTTTGGAAATATGGTAAATTTTTCCATGGTTCCCTTGCAGTTTCAAGTTCCCTTGCAGCATCAACTAAAGTAAAGGCTGGCCCAGAGTGTGTAAAATAGGTCAATGTTGTTCATTTACTGCTCTCTGTATGGAAAACATTGTTTATGAGATAGAGTTTAAATGAAATATAGAACATTAAATGCAAATTATTTTTAAGTGACAAGAAAAACATCAAAATATAGTTAACTAATTTTCATACACCTCAGAAATTATCATTAGCACATTTTCTTCTGGTACTTAAAATGGTTACTTTACTCAGACAATGTTAAAGTCACAGAAAAGATTGTGTTTGTATATCTGTACATAGTTAGTCCCATGGTGTGCACAGAACTATAATATTTTTCTGCAGATGAACTTAATTTTCCCTCAAAATTGATTCCATATCATGGCAGAATTTTAAATTGAGGGAAAACTTACAGAGAGTGAAATTCAGAAATCTTAAGTGTATAACTAGATAAGTTTTGATTAATGCCTGTATCTTGTGTAATAACCACTACCTGAAACAAGAAACAGAGCATTTCTATCACCCAAGAAAGTTCCCTAGTGCTCCCTTAAGTCAAACCTTGTTCTCCATAGACAACTATTGACCAGATTTCAATCACCCTTTCTTTCACAAGTTTGTTCTTGGACTCTATGTAAAGGGTATCAGATAATTTAGTAAGTATATCTGGCTTCTGTCACTTAATATTTTGGAGAATCAGTAATGTCAGTTGAGTGACACTGGGTAAATTTTTCCTGATTACTGTGTATGCACATATCATAATTTATCTGTTCTTCTGATGCGCATTTGGATTTTTTTTTCAGGTTTTGCCTTTTATTAACCCAGCCTACATGCATTCTTACTCAAGTCTCTTCACTGAAATGTTTTGCATTTGTTTTGGGATAAAATCCTAGGAATAAAATATCTGCATCGTATAGTGATTATATCTTTAACATTATAGGAAACTGCCAAACAGTTGTCAAAAATGTTTGGAACTGTGGCGTGGATGTAGCTCAAGTAGTTGAGTGCCTGATTCCCATGTATGAGATCCCAGGTTCAATCCCGGGTACCACCTAAAAACAAAACAAACGAAAAAACCAACTTGGGGGAACTGGTATAGCTCATTGGTTGAGCATCAGCTTCCCACATACGAAGTCGTGAGCTCAGTTCCTGGCCCCAGTACCTCCGAAGAAGAAGAAAAACAAAAAAAGGCTGGAACTAAGAATTATTCATCTCCCCAAAGTTATCAGCCAAAGGGGGGCTGGTGCAAAGTATAAGAACTCTGTTGGCATTTATAAAGGGTATCTGGGATAGAAGTTGCTTACAGTCCACAAGGCCCTAAAGAGTCCAACTCAAGGCACCATAAGAGGTACTTTCTCACCCAAAGTCATTAGCCACGTGTTGAAGCAAGCTGGTGGGCGAAGTCTAGGAGGGCTCAGCCTTCCTTCTTCCTCTTAAGGCTGCAAGGTCCTAGCTTCTTTCTTTCTCACTTGTAGGCTGGCATAAGGCTCATCTCTCCCCCTGGGGCTGTTTTTGTTTGTTTGTTTTTTTCAGTCTCAGCTGCTCTGTTTTGTTCACCAAGTCAGCTATAGCCTATCAGGCTCATCTCTCGTCCCAGAACCTCTGCGGTGTCTAGTGAGCTGTATCTCTTTTTCTCTGTTCTTCTCTGTATCTGCTTCTCTGTGTGTCTACTTCCATGTGAGGGTATGTTTTATCAACTCACTCAGGGGACTGGGGCTCAATGCTGAGTCACACTAATGATGTGGTTGAATCAAAGCCCTAATCCTAACAAGTTAATTGGGTGTCTCAGCTGAATCTAATACAATCAAAGGAACAGACCAGTTTACAAACATAATATGTCCTTTTGGAATTCATAAATAACCTCAAACTGCCACATCCCCAGTACTACCCAAAAACAAAACAAATGAGGAAACAAACTTGGAGGAGCTGGTGTAGCTCAGTGGTTGAGTGCTGACTTCCCCCACATACAAGGTCCTGAGTTCAATCCCCAGCTCTGGTAACTCAAAAAAAAAAAAAAAGATTGAAAGAATTATGTGTCTCCCCTAAAGTCATGAAGATATCCTTTTAAGTTTTCTCATAAAAGCCTTGTAGTGTTCAGGTCCGTGAGCCATCTCATGTTAATCTTTGTATGCAATATAAGGTAAAGCTTGGGACTAATTTCCCCCAATATAATTATCTGTTAAATCCAGTATGATTTGTAAGAGTGTCCTTTCCCATTGAATTGCCTTTGTGCTTTTATTGCAAATTAATTAACTGTATAGGAATGGATTTTTTTTTCTGTAGAATATATTATAAGAAAATTATTTTATTCCTGATATTCACATGTTCTATGTTCTCACTTTTCCTCTCAAACAGTCCCGGTAGAAGTTTATTATTTTATACAATTTTCAACTAGCCAAAATTTGGCTTTAATAATTTTGTTTTCAACTTCATTGATATCGCTCATATTTGTTTCCCTCCTACTTATTTACCTTTATCCTCATTACTAAGAGGGACATTTAGTTTAGATTTTTACAACTTTTTCATTTTAATATAAATGAATTAATTTTCCCCTAAGCCACAATTCAGTTGCAAACCAAGAATTTTGGTGATTATTTTCATTTTCTTCAAAATATTATCCTGTGATATTTCTGATTCCTATTTGGTCCATGATTTAGAAGTTTGATTGGATTTCAAATTGAGGTGTTTTTCCTGATCTTGTTAGTCATTTCTAGTTTAATTATATTGTAGTCATATTTTAACCTTTGAAATGTGTTGCTACTTGACTTACAACCCACATATATGGCACATCTTGAATTTTCCATGTGCACTTGAAAATAATCCATTTTCTACACTTATTGAGTGCAGGGTTCCATAAATAATTATTTCAGATCGCTGTATAAGGGTACAAGTCTTCTATACTCTTAATTTTTGTCCATCAATTTGCTTTATCCTTTGAGATTAAGAGAGGAGTTTTAACATCTCCAATTAAGTATATGCATTTGTATGTTTATTACTACCTATAATTCTGTCTGGTTTTGCATCATGTATTTTGCAATTGTTATTAAGTGTATACATATTTATGATCATTATGTCCACCTGACGAATTAATCTTTTATCCTTGTGAAATGACTTTCATTATCTCTGGTCATCTCCTTGCTTTCTCTATCTGACAGAACATTGCAACACTAGTTTTCTCGTGTCTACTGTGTGCAAAGTATATCATTCCTTTCTTTAACATGCAAAAACTGTGTCTTGAAAGTATCTGGCCCTTCTGTGATTTTAATGAAAAGTTCACCCTGATTACCAAGGCCTTCTAATTAAATGGAATCCAATCTCTGCCTCCTCTCTGGTAAGCAGCAGCTGAAATATCTGCTCATATTTCTTAGCCTTCTGGCTTTTGGCTTTCTACTAGACTTTCCAGAGTTTCTTCTATGCATATGCAGTCAAGGACACATCAAGTTTTTGATAATTTAAACTCAGATTGGGATCTCCCCCTTCTAAGGATTCATCCTTCTGGGTGTTGAACCACCACTCCCCCCGCCCCCAACCACTTTCAATTTCTAGGCTTTCTGGTAGCCCAGAACCCTTTCCTCTGATACCCAAGCCTGAAGACCAGAGTTTAATTTCTAGCAACCTTGTATCTCATGCATAAGGACCGGCCTCAAGATACATAAACACCACCTGGGTGGATTTTGCATGGTTCCCTTCCTTCAAGGGTTAAGACCTCCAGAATCAGACTGTTTTGGTAGTTTTCCTGAGTTTATACCTGCGGGAGCTTAGGGGAACAGTGTTCCAGCAGGGGAAACTGCAATCTACACTCTTAATGCAGCCGAAACTACCCATGCTCTGGTAGCAAATCTCCACTCAGATTAGGGAAAGTAAACTTTGTCAAATCAGTGTTGTCTTAGGAAATTCAAGGGGAATCCTCCCCTGCCCCAAGTTATGTCTAAGCTCAAGTGATTTTATATAGAGCCACTACTGGCCACACAGCTATGTCACCCAGCTAATGCAACTATTCCTATTTTCATCTACAGACACAACCACGTTAACCAACCAGCTCCCCTCTAAAGAAACACATAGGTTGTGATCACCGAGTGACTCTTCTAGGCATTAAGGGCCCTCTTTACCCATCGATCCCCCTTCTCCAAGGGCAAGGAGATCCTTTGGATATTTTCCTTTTCCTATCATGGCTATGAAAATATCAAGCATAGGTTGCTTCAGACACTATCTACTTAGATACACCGCTAAGTCTACGGTAATGCTCTCATAATATGCTGAGGTATGAGGGAACTCTGGGGCATTGTTTTCCTGGGTACCCCAGGTGGCAATGAAACTCAAGTTCCTGTACACTCTCTACATCCCAAATTATCTAATGCTTCTAGCCTACACATCGCTTTCTTAGCATCTTCGTTTTCTCCTGCCCCAGTCTAAATGATTTTGATCGTTTTTCTAAAACTTTGTGTAGGATTGGGATGGAAGGTGACAGGCTGGCTCACAAGGTATTGTTCCAAATTTTTATTCTATGGTTTTGACCTTTTGAATCTCAAAAGTTATTAACTTTGCTTGTACTGTGAGATCTAAATAAACCTTCTGTAAGGCCCTAGGTGCTGTGTACCTGCTAAGAATAACATGGGGAAATAAACCCAATGGTTAGCAAGCCAGATTCTTTCCTGCCACAGGTATATGTGTGTCTTTAGACAAAGACATGCCTATGTGTGAGGTATTGGGGGGGTAGTGGGGAAAGTACAGTTGTTCCAAAAAATGGAAACAAATCTCCATCCAAGATAGTGTAGAAAGTATGAAGGAAAAACTATGTCTATCCCTATTCTTCTAAGTGCTAGAGTAGGTGGTTAAATGAAGGGTAGGGCAGAATAGGTGAATGGAGGGTTAATATCTTTGTTCTTGTGGCACTTGCATTGTAGTGGAGGAGTTAAGCAAAAAACAATTAGATAAATGAGTGTATAAATGCATAATATATAAGATCAGGCAATATGTTACATGACGAAAATTTAAATTAAAGGTAAGGGATGGGAAATCTATTTTAGGAAGGAAACTCAGTAATCATTCTGAGAAAGTGACATTTGAGCAGAGGTATAAATGAACAGTGGAAACAGGCCAATATGACGTTTGGGGGATACTGTTCCAGGCAGAGGGAACTGTAAACAGAGGCGCAGAGGCTGGAATGAAGGAGAGACATCTTGCGGCTAGCATGCAGTGAGTAAGGTGAAGAGTGATCAAAGTCGTGTTTGCCAGGCTCCTCTCTCCAACTAAGCAGGCCCAATGCCCAGCAAAATGAGTGTTTTATTTCCTCTGACATGAAAAAGCGTGGGAAACACTGCACTAAGATATCTATCAGAGTGGTTAATTTTTCTCCATGAAATCTTCATAGCAGCAGCAGGTGAGATAGCCTTGTCTTTCAGGCTAAAGAATCTTTGAATCAATAAATATACATATAAATCCTTGTAAAGATACAACATTTTAACATCAGCTTTTTCTCCCTTAACTAGATTATGTTCATTTACCAAAATTTTGGTAAATACATAATTGTTAATCTGTTCCTATTTGTTTTGAGGAAGAATTTGAAGTCACATAAGCTTTAGAGTAAAACCTACTTGGTCTTTAGAATGTCAAATTATAGCATGCTTGTCAATTTTTTTTTTATTCAACACTTTTACATTTGACTGTTAGAATTCATTTTCCCCTTCTGCTTATGACAAACAATCTTTATTTTCGACCTGATTGTGATGGAAGCTCCAGAAGGCCCAGTCTAAATTTGAAAACAGTGCTCTTTCAGAAAAAAAAAAAATAAACAAAAAAACAAAAAAAACTACTTTGTACTTCTGTGTTGCAACATTTATTAAGCAAGGTTTATGTTTATTGTAATGGGAAAAAAATTTTCGCTTCAAGTTAAATAGTACATTTTTTCCTACAAGTTCAGGATACTTTAATCTCTAGTGGTTGTTAAATGGAAAAACTTTGTGAGATAGCCATTGATAGACTATATTCATGTTTTCCCTATAGACAAACTAAGATGCCCCTGTGATTCCAGTAACCTGTGACTGTCCCAATTTTCCTGCTGACAAGGAACCAAGAAATACAGTTTGGATGTAGGAGAAACTGACATAATTTGATTGACTTTCTCTTAGTACCTGCAGGCAAACACACCTGTCGATACCTGCCTTGAGGCAGACCTATATTTTACTAGAGCAATAATAGTAACTTTCTCTCTTCCATGTATGGAATGATTATTTCTAACCCACAGCAGCAGGACCTATGCTTTGATTTCCCCTCAGTGTTTCCAGTTTCTCAAAGCCCGTTTTCTGAACACCTCCTAGTCGCCAGACAGCATATCAGATACCAAAGATAAGATGATTAAGAGAATAAGACATTCTATTGCCCCTCTGAGCTTATAAGAGGTGGGAGAAACAGATTCAGACATAACTTTTAATAATTCTATTTGATAAATTGGTACACTTAGATTATGAAAAAAGAATGTTATAGAAGTTCAGACTTTCTATCTTATAAGATAACAGTCGTGGGAAAGCTTCCCAGTGGTGTGGACACATACGTTGTTTTCTTTAGAGGTGAGGAAGTTTGTGAGAGATAGAGTAGTTTGGATCTATCAGAGGTTTAGGAAATAGTGAGAAACCATGGGAACCTGCCATTTCCAAGGGACACCAATATGCTTGGAAAAGAGGTGGGAAGGAAAGGTTAATGTCAGTCTATCACAGTCATTGAGTGCCATGCTAAAAAGTTTAGATTTCTTCTCCACACATGGAAAATAGCTGAAAGTTTTTGCGTTCAAGTGAAGTCATATCAAAAGCTATAGGCTTGGAGATAACTGACCTTACCATGAAATATCCATTAAAGGGGTAACAGACTCAAGTTGGAACATCCAACTGGATGGCTACAAATAAAAAATGTGAGCCAGAATTTTCAGTGTGTTCTGTGGCATACAAGTGCCACTCTATTGAAAGAAAAGCAGTTGTAATACAGGGGCTTTTTCGGGACTTGGGAATTATCCTGAGTGACATTGCAGTGACAGATATAGGCCATCTTATATCATATAACATGCAGAACTGTGTAGTAGAGAATGTGGTCTACAATGTGAATCATGGTCCATGCTTAGTGGCAAAGCCCCAAAATGTCTATCTATTGCAGGTGATGTGCCACACTAATGAAAAATGTATATGTGGGAGGTTGTGGGAGGTGTGGGAGGTGGGACATATGGGTACCCCTAAAATTTTTGTGTAACATTTAT
>PVKH010014516.1:0-16465 GCA_004027955.1 Chaetophractus vellerosus
TTTATCCATTCCCCCTTTTGGTCAAGATCTTTTTCCAGTCGCATTGCTAGTTGGTACTTGGTAGTAATCCCTTGATGCCAGGGAGGCTCATCCCTGGGAGTCATGTCCCATGCAAGGGGAAGGTATATGCTGAGTTTGGCTTAGAGAGAGGCCACATTTTAGCAACAAGGAGGCTCTCAGGAGGTAACTCTTAGGGACCCTGTAATACTAGGCTAAGTTTCAATTTCAAAAGAAAAGGTTCAAGTATAGTCACAAATATCACGGGCCCATCAGTGGTCCATCCTCCTTCACTAATTGCTGCCCCTGTACTCAGGGGATTCTTGCTGTCCCATTAGAGAATGTGGCAGAACTCCCCAGCATGGGAATTGGATATTCTTTTGGTTTTTGTGTGGATCTCCACCCACCATGATGATGCCCCATGAACACTTGAACTGTTTCATATGCCTTATAGGTATGCCCAAGGTGAAATTCCCCCCAAGCATCCCCCATCTCTGTCACCCTGCACCAGTGATCCTCCCCTGCCATAGTTGTAACCCCTACTGTAATCCAAAACTTCTTTAAAAATGAAGCCAACAAAATAACTGAATAAAATTAATAAGAAAATGAAATGATAGTTTTTAAAATGACAAATAAAATACAAAAAATTAAAAAGAATTTGAAGTAATAAAAAATAATTTAAAAATCAAATTAAAAAAGTAAATGTTGGCAGCATGTCTCTTATCACTGTAAGATCTGTTGTCATGTTATGTACAGTGACATTTTCTTCCATTTATTACCCCAGTGTCTTGTGTTTGTCATTTTATCTTCAAAGAAGCTTTAGGTTACAGAAAAGTCACATAAAGAATATAGGTGATTCCCATATACCCAACATCTTCCTCCTTTTCCCTTTTACCCTTTCCCCTATTAATAACATTGTACATGTGGGTGGTACATTTGTTCAATTGATGTCAAATATTGAAGTTTTCCTACTAACTATGTTCAGTGATTTACAGTATGGTTTACATTTTGGTCCACACACTTTTATAAATTTTGATGAAATTTAACATGGCCTGTATCCATCATTGCAAGATCATGTAAAACAATTCCAGTGCTCCCCAAATGCCCCATGTTCCATCTATTCTATTCCTCTCCTCCCCTCCCCTTCCCTCCCCTCCCCTCAGGACCCATGGCAACCACCAAGCTTCATTCCTTGAAGAACAAGATTCACAGTTACTTGCAATAACATTGAGGGCTTGACATTCTGGCATGTCCTCCCCTATTAGGCATTGCCTATGCTATCGAGAGACTCCTGCCCCTCTATTTGAGAACATAGCAGGATTCCCCAGAGTGGGAGTCCAACACCTTCCTGTTCATTGTGTGGGTCTCTACCCACTGATACAACACATCATGACAGAATGAACACTCACATACTCCCTGGAAGCCTGCCCCAGGTGTGCTCTGTCCTGCATGCCCCACACATCCAACACCCTAAACCAGTAACCCTCCCCAGCCATATTTGCCAAAAATATTACTAATGTTGTAGTTTCAGCCACATCCTCACAAATCCCAAGTTTATATGCTCCCTCCCACCAGTTCCGTGGACAGTGCAAACCTCACCCACCCTAGTCCCCTCACAGGCCAGCACCAACCAACCCAATAGCATTACTGCACTACTTTCATGCCCATCCACTGCACAACTACACCCTTCCACCTTTTCATAGATATTGCCCATATGGACATTGTCTCACAACACACACCCTACTCCTTTTCTATTTCCTGTAAACCTATCTTCCAGATTCTAGCTCTGTGAGTGCTAAATTTGCTTAATTCATATCAGTGAGGTCATGTAATATTTGTCCTTCAGTGCCTGGCTTGCTTCACTCAACATTAGGTCTTCTAGATTCATCTGTGTTATCCTATGTATTAATACTGCATTCCTTCTTCCAGATGAGTAATATTCTATTGCATGTATATACCATAATTTGTTTATCCATTCATCTGTTGATGAACATTTGGGTTGTTTCCAACTTTTGGCAATAGTGAATAATACCACTATGTACATTGGTGTACATATATCTGTTCATGTCCCAGCTTTCAATTTCAATTTTTCTGGGTATATACCCAACAGTGGGATTGCTGGATCATATGGCAATTCTGTAGTTAGCTGCGGAACCACCAAACAGTCCTCCACAATGGCTGCACCATTCTACATTCTAAATTCTACATTCCCATCACAGTGGGTAAGGGTTCCCATTCCTATACATCCTCTCCAACACTTGTAGTCCTCTGTTTTTTTTTAATAGCCACCAATTTAATGGGTGTAATATGATATTTCATTGTGGTTTTGATTTGCATTTCCCTAATACTTAGTGATGTTGAACATCTTTTCATGTGCTTTTTAGCCATGTGTATTTCTTCTTTGGAGAAGTGTCTATTCAAATCACTTGCCCATTTTTTAAATGGGTTGTTTGTCTTTATTTTTGAGGTGTAGGATTTCTTTATATATGCTGGAATTAGGCCCCTATCAGATATTTGGTTACCAAATATTTTTTCCCATTGAGTAGGCTGCCTTTTCACTTTCTTGACAAACTCCTTTGAGGTGCAAAAGTTTTCAATTTTGAGGAGTTCCGGTTTATATGTTTTTTCTTTCATTGCTCATGTTTTGAGTGTAAAGTTCATGAAATCATTTCCTAATACAAGGTCCTGTAGATGCTTCCTTACATTATCCTCCAAGGTCTTTATGGTCTTGGCGTTTATATTTAGATCTTTGAACCATCTTGAGTTAATTTTTGTATAAGGTGTGAGGTGGTATTTTCTCCATTCTTTTGGATATGAATATCCAGTTCTCCAAGCACCATTTGTTGAAGAGGCCATTCTTTCCCATTTGAGTGGGCTCAGTGACCTTGTTGATTGTCAGTTGACTGTATATGTGGGAATCTATATCACAACTATCAATTCAGTTCCATTAGTCAGTATGTATATCCTTGTGCCAATACCATGTAGTTTTGGCCACTGCAGCTTTCTAGTATGTTTTAAAGTCAGGTAGTGTGATTCCTCTGATTTCAGTTTTCTTTTTCAATATGTCTTTGGCTATTTGGGGCCCCTTGCCCTTCCAAATAAATTTCATAGTTAACTTTTCCAATTCAGTAAAAAATGTTGTGATAATTTTTATTGGGATTGTGTTAAATCTGTAAATCAGTTTGGGTAGGAAAGACATCTTAATGATATTTAGTCTTCGTATCCATGAACAGGGAATATTATTCCATTTAATTAGGTTTCTTTGATTTCCTTTAACAGTGTTGTGTAGTTTTCTTCAATAAAAGTTGTTTACATCTTTAGTTAAATTTATTCCTAGGTATTTGATTCTTTAGTTGCTATTGTAAATGGGATTTTTTTCCCTTCATTTCCTCCTCAGTTTGCTCATTATTGGTGTACAGAAATGCCACTGAATTTTGCACATTGATCTTATAACCTGACACTTTACTGAACTCATTTAGAAGCTTTAGAAACTTTGTTGTAAATTTCTCAGAGCTTTCAAGATGTAGGATCATATCATCTGCAAATAGTGAAATTTTTACTTCTTCCTTTGCACTTTGGATGAATTTTATATCTTTTTTTTTTCCTTAAGTGCTTGAGCAAGTACTTCTAACACAATGTTAAATAAGAGTGGTTACAGTGGGCATCCTTTGTCTTATTCTAGATCTTAGAGGGAAAGCTTTTAGTATTTCACCATTGACTATGATGTTAGCTGTGGATTTTACATATATACTCTTTATCATATTGAGGAAGTTTCCTTGTATTCCTATCTTTTGAAGTGTTTTTTATCAGGATAGGGTGCTGTATTCTGTCAAATTCTCTCTCTGCAACTATAGAGATTATCATGTGATTTTTTTTTCTTTCAATCTGTTTGTGTGGTATATTACATTGATTGATTTTCTTATGTTGAGCCATCCTTGAATACCAGGGAGGAAACCCACTTGGTCATGGTGTATAATTTTTTTGATGTGTTGTTGAATATGATTAGCAAGTATTTTGTTGAGGATTTTAGCATCTAGGTTCATTAGAGAGATTGGTCTATAGTTTTCCTTTCTCATGGTGTCTTTGTATGGCTTTGATAGTAGGGTGATGTTGGCATCATAGAATGAGTTAAGCAATGTTCTCTCCACTTCTATTTTTCAGAAGAGTTTAAGCAGGATTGGTGTTAATTCTTTTTGGAATGTTTGGTAGAATTCACCTGTGAAGCCATCTGGTCCTGGGCTCTTCTTTGTTGGGAGGGTTTTGATGACTAATTCTTTCTTGTTGCTTATGATTTGTCTGTTGAGTTCATCAGTTTCTTCTTTTGTCAATGTAGGCTGCTTGTGTGTTTCTAGGAATTTGTCTATTTCTTCTAATTTATCCATCTTGTTGGCATACAATTTTTCAAAGTATCCTCTTATAATACTCTTTATTTCTGTGGGGTCAGTGGTGATATCCCCTTCCTCATTTCTTAATTTATGTATTTGCATCTTCTCTCTTTTTTCTTTGTTAGTCTAGCTAAGGGTTTGTCAATTTTATTAATCTTCTCAAAGAAGCTGCTTTTGGTTTTGTTTATTTTTTCTAGTGCTTTCTCATTTTCAATTTCAATTAGCTCTACTCTAATCTTTGTTATTTCTTTCTTTCTATTTCCTTTGGGATTAGTTTTCTGTTCTCTTCTAGTTCCTCCAGGTGTGCAGTTAGGTCTTTGATTTTAGCTCTTTCTTCTTTTTAATATAGGCATTTATAGCTATGAATTTCCCTCTCAGTACAGCTTTTGCTGCATCCCATAGGTTTTGATATGTTTCGTTGTCATTTTCATTTGTTTCAAGGTAGCTACTGACTTCTTTTTATTTTTTCCAGTTAGGCCAGTAATTTATTAAGGCAGGGAGGGAAGAGAAATGAGAGTAAATAATAGATCATGGGTCCCAGGTAGAGAGGAACGGGTTGAAGAGTGATAAAGAGGGCTGATTTGTAGACTACAATTTCCCATTATAGATTATAAATACCCAGGTTTTACTTGCATATTGATTCATGCAGGGGGATACAGCTAGAGCACAGAAGGCAAGAGACAGAGAGAGAGAGATGACCTATGCACTTGCTTTTTAAACCATTAATTATTCTGCCCCTTTGTTAATGACATGGGAGGAGTTCTAGCTGTTTGCAGTTTTGATTGATTACCCCACCTATCAATCGCCCAGGAGGACCCAATGATAATGTCCTTGGAGAATATCTGGGGCTTCTCCTGGCTCCTGGAGGAAATCTCATTCCAGATGGCAGAAATCTCACCAGGGTCTTCCAGCAGGCATCTTGGGGGTATCAATATCCACATGGACTTCTTGCCAGGTTCCAGATCCATTTATTGATTTCCTATCTAACATGCTTCATTCCCCCCTCAGAGAGTTTACACCTTTATTCTTAAAATGGTGCTGAAGGGAGATGGTCATTCTTCTGTAATTACTTGCTGGTTAGGGGCAGTAGACCCTACCTGACAAGGTGTAAAACCCTCTGGCTAGTCTATCTCAGTTGGAGGAAGATGGATCTGGCATCCTGGATGAAGTTGGATTAAGTTCTCATATGGCTAACAAAATGTTAATTCTGGAAGAAATAAACTGGATTAGAATTTTGAGGATATACAGTCCCACTAAGAGGATACTGGACCACAAAAATAGAAAAGGCCAAGTGCCTGCAAAAGCTGCATTTTCCCAAAGCTGATGGGAAACAATATTCTTCCTCCAGTTATTTTATACTGTTGGTTAACTCTAGAGAGAAGAGGCATTGCCCGTTTTAGTTAAGCTACAGGAGATGAAAACAGACAAGGTTTTTTAAGGGGTGTCTGGTTTGCCCTCCCCCTAGCAATAGGTGTTTGGGCTAGAGTTAGAGGGAACAGCTGGCTTTGACACAGACACTAGTTAACTTTGTCTCTTGAAAAGGTGTTTCAGGCCGTCCAATGACTGGCACTCGTGTGTTCCGTCAGATGCTTCTGGTGAGCTGGCACTTTCCTGGGCAGTTGGCTTCACTCGGGATTAGTACACCAAGCTGGAAACTCCTTGAACTTTAATAGCTGTAAGAGTGATCAGAACTACAGAGTAAAGTTCCTTCCATGTTGGCTAAAGTGAGGATTGTTTTCTTGCCAAGTTTTGACCAGAACCTGGTTTCCAGGTCCTGGGTGAGGAAAGGTTGCCCATGGACCATCTCAAAGGGCTAAGCTGAAGTAGGTCTTAGCCACCTCATTTGCTATTTCCCTTAGCCCTGGCAGGATGGCATGTGGGTTTGCCAGTCCTCCCAGGGTATGAGTGGGACAGTTTCTAGGACAAGAGCTAAGAGGGTTACTTGGGTTAAGCACGTTCATTAACCACTTAGAAAATGAAGTTTACCAGGACTTTTAATATGTTCAATGTCCCCCTGCATATGATCCTGATCTCTGAGAAGACACTCCTATGGGGACAATGCCAATGTCAATAACCTCCTGGGTGGCAGCACCAATATGTTACCAGATTGTGTCTAGGTACTTGACTATGCTGCAGAAATGAATTTCAAGAGCTCATTGGATTAGTTAGGCCAGTAATTTATTAAGGTAGGAGGAAAGAGAAATGGGAGGAAATAACAGGTCATGGGTCCCAGATAGAGAGAAAGGATTTGAAGAGTGATAATGAGGGCTGATTTATAGATTATAGTTTCCCATTATAGATTATAAATGCCCAGGTTTTACTTGTATATTGATCCATGTGGGGGGACATGGTGAGAACAAGATGCAGAAAGCAAGAAACAGAGAGAGCAGTTACTGATTTCTTTTGCAATTTTTTCCTTGACCCACTGATTGTCTAAGAGTGTGTTGTTTAACTTCCATATCTTTGTGCCTAATCTGTTTCTTGGCCACTTACTGATTTCCAGCTTCATTCCATTGTGGTCAAAGTAATTACTTTGTATAATTTCAATCTTTCTGAATTCATTGAGAGTTGTTCTGTGGCCTAGCGTGTGATCTATCCTCAAGAATGATCCATGTGCACTTGAGAAGAATGTATATCCTGCTGTTTTTGGATGTAATGTTCTGTACTTGTCTATTAGGTCCATACCTTCTAATGTATTGTTTAAGGTCTTTGTTTCTTCATTGATCCTCTATTGAGATGTTTTGTCTAATGGTGATAGTGGTGTATTAAAGTCCCCCACTATAATTGTAGAGGTATCTATTTCTCCACTTAGTTTTTCCAATGTTTGCCTCTTGTATTTTGAGGTGCCTTGGTTTGGTGCATAAATGTTTACAACTATTCTTTCTTTTGATAGATTACCCCATTTATTAATATATAGTGGCCTTCTTTGTCTCTTACAATAGTTTTGCACTTAAAATCTATTTTGTCTGATAGTACTATAGCTACTCCCACCCTTTTTTGGTTATTGTTTGCATGTAAAATTTTTTCCAGCCATTCACTTTCAGCCTCCTTCTGTCTCTGGGTCTAAGGTTAGTTTCTTGTAGACAGCATATAGATGGGACATATTTCTTTATCCATTCTGCCAATCTGTGTCTCTTGATTAGAGAGTTTAAGCCATTAACATTCAATGTTATTACTGTCAAGGAATTACTTACATTAGCCATATTTTCTTTAGGTTTATGTATGCCATATGTTGCTTTCATTTCTCTTTTTATCTTTTTTGTTTTTCTTACACTCTCCTCCAATTCCCTCTCTCTTGTTTTTTCCTTTCAACCTGCAGAACTCCATTTAGTATTTCTTGAAGGGCAGATTTCTTATTGACAAACTCTTTAATTTCTGTTTATCTGTGAATATTTTGAATTCTCCCTCATTTTTGAATGCCAGCTTTGCTGGATAGAGAATTCTTGGCTGGAAGGTTTTTTTTTGTGTTTTTTTTTTCATTTCTTTTGTTTTGTTTTAGCAGTTCAACTATGTCATTCAGCTGCCTTCATGCCTCTATGGTTTCAGATGGGAAATCAGCACTTAATCTTATCGAGCTTCTTTTGTATGTGATGGATCTCTTTTCTCTTGCTGCTTTCAGTATTTTCTCTATGTCTTGAGCACTGGACAATTTGACCAGTATATGTCTTGGAGTAGGCCTGTTGGGATTTATACCATTTGGGGTGTACTGTGCTTCCTGGACATTTACGTCCATGTTCCTCGATAGAGTTGGGAAATTTTCAGCCATTATTTCCTCCAACACTCCTTCTGCTCACTTTCCCTTCTCTTCTCCCTCAGGGATGCCTATAATATATATGTTTGTGCATTTCATGTTGTCATTCAAGTCCCTAAGTCCATGCTAGATTTCTTCTATTTTTTTAAATCTATCTGTTCTACTATGTCTGATTTCATATGTACTGTCTTCCATGTCACTGATTCTTTCCTCTGCCTGTTCAAATCTGCTGTTTCGTGCTTCCAGTATATTTTTGATTTCTTGTATTTTGCTTTTCATCACCATCATATCTGTTATCTTTTTATGCATGTTTACAATTTCTTTGGTATGTTCTCCCAGTGTCGTCTTAATATCCTTAATCTCTTCTTTCACTTTATTAAGTTGATTCATAATATTTGTTTGGACATCTCTCATTAGTTGTTCCATGTTCTGCATCTCCTCCTGTTTTTTGTTTGTTTTTTTGTTTGTTTGTTTTAATTTATTTCTCCACACCCCTTTGTTGTTTTTGCACTCACTGTGTCTGTTCATTGTGTGCTCACTTTCCTTTTATTTTTTTTTTTAGGAGGAACTGGGAACCAAACCTGGAACCTCCATGTGGGAGGAAGGCACCTAATTACATGAGCCATCTCTGCTCTCTGCTTTGTTGTGTCTCTCATTGTGTTGTCCTCCTTGTGTTTCTTGTTGCATCATCTTTTTGTGTCAGCTTGCCATATCAGCCCATCACATCAGCTCACTGACTTGCTAGTCTTTTTTAGGAAGCACCGGAAACCAAACCCAGGACCTCCCATGTGGTAGGCAGGAGTTCAATTGCTTGAGCCACATCCACTTCCATCTCCTCCTGAATTTTAGTTTGTTTGTTAGACTGGGCCATGTCTTCTTGTTTATTAGTTTGGCTTGTAATTTTTTTGTTGGTATCTAGGCATCTGTTGATGGGCTTATTTGGTTGATTAGCTTCTCTTTCTACTCTAGGATTTTATTTTGTTGTTGTTGTTGTGTGTGTGTTAAGGTCTCACTTTGACACTTCATTCCACTTATCCTATTTCCTTGTTGTTGTCTATGTGCCCTTGAAAAAAATATTAGGACCAGAGAGAAGTAAAGAGGTAAGTAGAGAAAAAGAATAATAGTAATAATAGTTTTTTTAAAAAGGATAGAAGAGGAGTCATACAAAACCTAGGAAAATAAATACTTAACATGAGTGAAAAATCATAAGAAGTACAAAGGAATAAGAATAAAAATCTGGAATAGAAAAAATGAAACAAGAAACAAAATGGAGAAAAATATATAGAATGAATTAAAATGTAAGAATGATGATAAGAGAGGAAAAGAAAAAAATTAAGCAAACAGAAAAAGAGAGTGAGAGAGAGACATAAAAACAAAAAAAATCTGAAGACCAAACAAAAAGGGGTGGAATGGAAGAAAAACAATAGAAAACAGATGATAGAAAAATGAAGGAAAGAAAAGAAATAACGTAGAAAAAGTCAGTAAAAGAAAAAAGGGGGAATACAAAGAAAGGGGAAACACAACAAATAAGAAACAAAACAACAGCAACTAAAAAGTAAAAATAAATTTAGAAAAAACCAACTAAGAGAAAACAGCTTTCCCTCTTAGGCCCATAAGAAGCTTCTCAGGCTACCGTGTTCATCAATCAGTCACCCTACTGCCTGCTCTTTGCAGGTGATATACCAGATTTTTGCGAGTAAAATAAGGTAAAAAAAACAAAAACAAAATAAAACAAAAACAGATCCAAGAAAGCCAAAAACAAAAAGAATGTCTATAAGTTCCCTGAGATAAGGTATCAGCTGGATGCCTGATAACCTGATGGATCACTCTCTTGATCACTTCTCTAAGGAGGCCAGGAATTGAACCAGGGTCCTCATATATGCAAGGAGGGAATTCCTCCACTGAGCTAAATTGTCTCCTTAGGTTAATTAGTCTTCAGAAAGGTATCTACCCCCTTCCCCCGGCATTTTGGAATTCTGCAGTTTGCTAGAGTCCTGCTGATTAGGCGCCTGACCCTGCTCCCTCTCTAATCTGCCTGAGAAGATGCCTCCTCCCCTCTCCCCATCATGTCAGGGTCCCTTCCGAGATTCACAGTGGTCTCAGCTGGTCAAACTCACCACAAATGAAACCACTCTCCACCCTCTGTGAGACTCCTCTTCCTCCCAGGGAACGCCCCCTCCCAGTCCATTGGGAGCATGGAGCCAGAGGCTCCACCAAGGCTGCTTGCCCTGATGGCGGGGTGTATGTGCCCTTTCCAGCCATAGGGGCAAGCAAATCACAATTTTCCTTTGGCTTCTTTATCTTTCCTGTTTCCTTCTAGATGACTCAGAGCACCTTCCTGTTCTATAAATATCCAAAGCAGCTCCTTTAGATAGGTCCCTGCCTTCTCTCTGCATTTTTTTTTTTTTTTTTTTTTTTTTTTTAGGCACCATTACTTTGGCACCATTTTCCCCTGTACTCAATCTTAAATTTTGGTGTCCTTAAGAATGACTTGGGCAGTTTGTTAGAAGAACAGATCTGGATTCCATCCTTCAGAGATGCCCCGGGATATGCATGCTTAACAAGATAATTCCACCTTAACACTTTGAGAAATACTGCTATTCTAAGATAAAATAATGACAACATAAATATTTTAAGTACAAGCACACCTATTTTGTGCAAGGCCCATTTGTTTAATAAATGATTGCCTATTTCCTGCAAATCTCTGTTATCTACCATACTTCATATACCTTTGTATCTGGCTAGACTACAGAAAAGTGGATTAAATTGCATCATTTTCTCTAATCTTTATCCAATGATTTCTGACTTCATTCTTTGTAATAAAAATGATACCTTGCATTTGGATAACGCTTTATTGTCTTCAAAGTCTCTCTGTCACTCTCTTTCTCTCTCTGTGTGTGTATATATATATATTCATTTGAATCCCATCACAAACCAGTAAGCTAGGAAAGGAAGATTTTATTATCCTTATTGTAGAGATAAATTAGATGCTATTGGGTGATCTGTTCAAGGTTGCAAAGCTGGCAAGCAATGAAGAAATAACTCTCTTGACTCCAAGTTTGTGTGATTTCCCCTGCATCATCCTGTTTGCTGTGCTCTTTTGTTCCCCTGGTATATGTTTGGAGTAGTTTGCCTATCAAATAGAGAATAAGGCATTCCTTTCAATCACGAGAGCCCCTTCATTCCCACACTCCTTCTCCATGAAGCCTAAGAAAACAATTTAAAAGAGATATTTCCTTGTAGTACTGCTTTTCCTTATTACTAAAGAGGTTTTCATTTGTTTTTGAGGAACAATCAAGTACATTTGTTAGATGCCTGCTGAGTTGATTTGCCTGTCCTTGGGAATTCTATTGGTTTTTATTCCTGCAAATGATAACTTTACTCCTAGAATATTATTCTTTCAATTAAGCGGAGGATTTCTGAGGACTTGGGAAGTCTGGGGTTTGAGAAATAAGACAACTCAAGGCAGCAATCGATATAAAAGGAATAGTGAGGAGGCCTTGGCTTCAAATGCTATGTGATTTACTCCCTTATGAACCTCTGTCACTCATCTGCAAGGATGAAGATAATATTTTCAACCTTGCAGGAACATAAAAAATAATACATGTGAAACACCTTGTAATTTTAGCACATTGTTCTGAATTGAGTAAAAATGAGATTGCAAGATTGTAATTCCTTTTTCACAAATATTACCTAGGAAATTTCCTGTTTCTTTCTACGAGAAACAAAAAAAAATTGTTCTGTGGCTTTTTTTTTCTAGGAGGTGAAAATAGTGGATCATTTATTTGTCTTTTTTTCTGTCCTTTTTACAAACTGGGCTGGGATGGGAAGAAAATTAATAGCCATTCAGCATTTCCTATTGGAGCACCTCTGACTAAAGAAGCAATTTCTAGCAGCTTTTGTTATAAGACTGAGAAGAAAGGAAGGATGAAAACATAATATTATTTTAAAATGTCTCTGGGGCATGCTGGCTGAGGGAGACAATAGGCAAGGATTTGAAAATTCCTGAGTGGATTTCGGGGGCTTTTTCACTGTAATGGTGTCTTCCTCCTTCTCCTGGGACACCTGGGATTTAGATCTTTCTGTGGTGAAGACAGCAGAGAAAAATCCCAACAGAAAGGAAGTACACCAGACAAAAGATCTGTGTGGCAGTTAGATAAATGCCTGCCAGCCAGGGTGACTGAGCAGTGTGAAGTGGGCACCTGGGACAGGAAAGAGACAGCCAAATGTTCAACCAGTGCCATCGTTCATGCCCCATTGGTACCCAGAACCAGGGGCAGCACGGCTGACCTGGCCTCTTGCCCGGCAGCCTTCCTCATCTGTGGGCAGCCCTGTACTCCTCACAGTCTAGGGTTCCTTGGAATTCTAATCGACTTTCTTATGAGAGTATTTTTTGCTTTACAGAAAAATTACACAGAGTAAACCATACACCCCTTCCCACCACACAATTTCATTGTAGTGTGGTTCCTACAATGGATAAACCATTATTGACACATTCTTTAAGGTTCACTCATTTGCTGGGTGCACTTTGTACTTTTCTCATCCCTGTTTTTCCTTTTCTTAATGTTTCTTCCCTTTTCTTCTTTTCTGTCATTCTAGTCCCAATTCCACCTAAACAGTAAGCTCCCTGAGGGTAAGAAGGCTCTCTTAGTCATCTTTCACCCCCATCTCATCCATTGCTGGGAATGTGATTGCGAATGAAGCCAAAGGCCCATAGAAGAGAATGGCTCCCACCTCCAGAGAGCCAGTTCCCGAGGCAAGTCTTCTAGGTTTCCAAACAGTGCATGTAGGGCTAAGCGTGTATAATTGTCCTTACCCCCTGTGTCAAGAGAGCGTTTTATGAGATCTTGTGACTTTAAAATAGGAAAATTAAGTGTTTTACTTACTTTGTAGTGTTCGTTCAGTCAGGAACCTGAATAATTCATGGAGAGGTTTTTGTTTTATTGTTTATGAAGTGTCAATTGTTTGCATATAAGTGAGTTTTTCTAAATTGTATTTGAAACAGTGTTTCTTTCTGAAGCAGCATAACATCAATCAGAGCTTCTCTTTTCCCCTATTATTTTGCTTCATAAATTCATTTTTCACTGACAGAACAGTTCTGTTTTTAGAAATACCATCATTGTGAATTAGTGAGGTCCAAATTAATGAGGCTTTCCTGTGGCTACGCACACGTTAGTTTTCAAAGAGCCTCAACACAACATGAAATTCCTCTTAATTGCTCAGTCATGTTAAATCTTATAATTTCTGACTTTGTTTTCCCAAATTGGTCCCAAAAGGATTAATAGTTCCTTAAATAAAAACCAAATGTTTTAAAAGAAAACGAGAAACAGGAAGAAAAGGAGATATACTCCAGAAGACATAATTTCTAACTAAATGGCCTCACCTTCCCTCCTGTTTCTTAATCCTTCCCCTCATACACACACACACACACCAAAATAAAAGAAGGCTCTCAACAAGTTGATGGGTGCAATTGTGTGTACCAACTCCAGGGGCGTATTTGTTACAAATCAGTGGGAAAAGAACATATCACTCAGGCATGGCTCATGCAAAGGCCTTTTTTCGTTGGATTTAAACGTGGAATCTTTCACTCTTTTTAGTTTGAGTAAGTCTCTTGGTATCAAGTCCTACTTCCTTACTAGAGAAGAGTAGTCAAGAGAGTCCTGGAGGAAGGGAGAAGGGGAATGAAAAAACAAATGACAAGATAGTGTGCCATGATTCAAGTGAATATGCAAAACCATAGTCTATTTTATTTATAGGTGCATGCATGTGTAGTAATAAAAAAAAAATTGTCACAAACCTGGGCAGTGGCAGAACTTCATTGTCTAACATGATTAGCAGCCCATTCTATAAAGTAACTGCTCCTGATAAAAAAAATAATTGAACATGCAATGAATGTGCCACACTAATAAAGGATGTTGTTTATGTGGGAGGATGTGGGAGGTGTGGGGAGTGGGGCATAGGGGACGCCTTATAATTTTTGCGCAACATTTATGTAATCTAAGTATTTTTTTTAATAAAAAAATATATTTTTAAAAAATTGAACAATTTTTTGTTAGACCTTAATGTTGGGTAAGCATCAGTCTAGTGACTTTTAACCAGACTTTTAGTCAGGCTTTTACAGCCTTTTGAGCCTAATAACCTTTAACTGAACATCCTTCCTTCCTTCTTTACTTTTTTTTTCTTCCTCCCTCCTTCCCTCCCTCCCTCCCTCCTTCCTTCCCTTGCTCCTTTCTTTCCTTCTTTCTTTCTTTTTAAATTTAGTGTCCTATTAAATGACCAACTAAGAGAAAATCTTTAAAATTGGCTTTCTCATGAGTCTTCTCTTAATAGAAAGTTCAAAATAAAATTTTGACACTTAGTTCACAATTCATCTGAGAAGTGGCTTCTTTTTTGTTACATATCTCCCCTTTCTGCTTGCTCCTGCTGCGTTCATCTCTGCGTTCTTCTGTGTCTGCTTTGTCTCCCCCCACTGCAGCGATGTGCCGAGTCAGCTCACCGCGCAGGCGGCTCGTCCCGCTCGCAGGAGGCTCTGCTCTGCTCATGGGCAGCTCTGCTCAGTTTGCGGGTGGCTCTGCTCTGTTCACGGGCAACCTGCCCTGCCCGTGGCGGCTTTTTTTTTTTTTCCCTGCCCACGGCGGCTCTGCCCCACCCACGGCAGCTTGCCACCTCAAGGTGGTCTGCCTGCCTGGAGAGGCCCCTGGGAACCGAACCCGGGGCCTCCACGTAGTGAACTGGAACCCTATCCACTAGGCCACAGCTGGCCCCCCAGAAGTGGCTTCTTAATAGCATAACAATAATACTTGTAATCAAATGAAATTACATAGGAATGATAATTTAAATATTCAGAATAGGTGTTTAAATATTCCAAATAAATGTTCAGAATTGGGAGGCAGGAAGGAGAATGAGTGTATAGGACACGTTAATTGAACCTCTATTGACATACACTCCAGAAGTAGCTACAGGAAAATGTTAAGATTCAAAAAAACAGGGTCAAGGATATGAAGATTTTCTTTCTTTTCTTTTTTTTTTTTTTAAAGATTTATTTTATTTTATTACATATCTCCCCTCCCCCCCATTGCGGCGATGCGCCGAGGCCGGTCACTGCGCAGGCGCGGCTTTCCCCGCTTGTGGGGGGCTTCTGCTTCCATTCACGGCTGGCTTTGCTTCAGTTCGCGGGTGGCTGGCTGCGTTCCATTCGCGGGCGACCTGCCCTGCCCGTGGCGGCTTTTGCCTGTCCGTGGCAGCTTTTTGCCCTGTCCACAGCGGCTCTGGCCTGCCCGTGGCAGCTTGCTCTTCTCAAGGCAGCCTACCCACTAGGAGAGGTCCCCAGGAACCGAACCCAGGGCCCCCCATGTGATATACTGGCACCCTGTCCTCTGGGCTATATGGCTGGCCCTCTATTTTTCTCTACAACTTTACATATGCAATATATATGATTGTAATTTGTCAAAAGTAATCCAGGAAAATAAGAAACTCATATTCCACGTAGCAGGCTCTTCTCTGTCTGTCCCTCTCACTGCTTTTCTTCCAGTTTCACTTTCCTCTGTCCACCTCACCACCACAAATATGCCCATGCAATTTAGGTACTGAGAAACATTTGATATTATTCCTCAAATTATGATCAATAAATAATTGCTCAATTAATTGCGTATGCATATCTTTACAAATAAGAGGCATTTTTACAGGGTGCGTGAGCTTCAGAGAATCCTAGTGCTACAACATCACATTTAGTTGTTGAAAAATACTTGTTAAACCTTGTCTTTGTATAAGTAACTGGGTAAAAAAATATGGACAGGAGACAGCCCCTATTCTCAAGGATTTTGCAATCCAAAAAGGGATATGGCACGTATACCACCAAAATTTGCAATTTTTGTAGAGGTTACGGAGGGTTGCCAATCTGAATTAGCCTCAAGACTGAGTTATAAAATGTTGAAAAATCAATACAAGGAATATTTCACCTTCCACTGCATGAATATATTCTACTGATATACTTGTATATGTATGGAATTATTTATACATAAGCTTTGTTTTAGTAAATAAAGAGTGGAAATAACCTAAATATCTATCAATGTGGGTCTGGTTAAGTAAATCAGGGTACATTCTTTTTTTTTTTTAATATTTTCCTCATTTTTTTAGATTTTTTATTTATTTTATTACATATCTCCCCTTCCCCCCTGCTGCGGCGACGCGCCGAGACTGGGTCACTGCGCAGGCGCGGCTTTCCCCGCTTGTGGGCGGCTTCTGCTTCCATCACGGCCGGCTTTTCAGTTCGCGGGTGGCTGGCTGCGCTCGATTCGCAGGCGACCTGCCCTGCCCGTGGCGGCTTTTGCCT
>PVKH010014517.1:0-16460 GCA_004027955.1 Chaetophractus vellerosus
TCCCTCCCTTCCTTCCTTCCCTCCTTCCTTCCTCTATTCCTTCCTATGTATATCATGTGTCTGACCCAATTAGAATAGATTCTCCTTAAATGACAGGATTAGAAAATTACAAATCTTACTAGGAAGCAAAATAGAAAGCCATTAAATATAGCTTCAAAAAGGTTACTTTACGGAGTTGATGTAGCTCAGTAGTTTGTGCACCTGCTTCCCATGTACTAGGTCCCAGGTTCAGTCCCTGGTACAACCTTAAAAAGAAAGCAAAACAAAAAAACTTTTACCTTTTTGTTTTCTCTTCTTTTTTTTTTTTTTTAAGATTTTTAAATTTTATTACATATCTCCCCTTCCCCCCCGCTGCGGTGACGCGCCGAGACTGGTCACTGCGCAGGCGTGGCTTTCCCCGCTTGTGGGCGGCTTCTGCTTCTATTCACGGCCGGCTTTCAGTTCGCGGGTGGCTGGCTGCGCTCCATCCGCAGGCGACCTGCCCTGCCCGTGGCGGCTCTTGCCCTGTCCGTGGCAGCTTCTTGCCCTGCCCACGGCGGCTCCGGCCCGCCCATGGCGGCTTGCCATTCTCAAGGCGGTCTGCCCGCTTGGAGAGGTCCCCGGGAACCGAACCCGGGGCCTCCCATGTGGTATGCCGGTGCCCTATCCACTGGGTTATTGAGCCGGCCCCTTTGTTTTCTTTTTGAACATATATTTTTAAGACTCTCTATTGCCTTCAATTTCATAATGTTTGAATTCATTTTCACATTGCATAGATTCAGGCTGGTCTGGTTGCTTTGTCCTCTACCCAAAGACTTATCCAGTGCTTTCATTTAAGTATTTATTCTTCTTCCTAGATCATTCATTAATTAAAACCTATTTAGTATGTGCTTATGGGCTAACATTGGGAAGACAGTCATTAATAAGGTAGACTATTTTTTTCTTGTCTTGGACATTAAATACAAATTTGAAAGGTGAAGACTAACAGCAACATAAGTGAACAAGATAGTTTCACATAATGATAATTGTTATCTGGAATGCAATACAGTGGTAGAGAAAGTGGAATAGGGAAATATCACACATAAAATGGTCAGTAAAGACTTCTGGAGGAGGTGAAATTTTAAGTTAGACCTGAATGGCATGAGTGGAGCAGCCATGCGTAGAATAGAGTCAGAAGAAGCAGGGTTGTGCAATGAATGTCATGCACAAGATGAAGCAAGTGTAGTGATCCTAAGGTGGGAATACATTTCGCTTGTTTTGGGCACAAGAAAGAAGACCAGTGATATTGGGAGCACGACAGGACTTGGAATAAGATTAGGAGAGGTCTAGCTCACTTAAAGCTTCTATGATAGATTCTAGCCACTAGAGTAAGTGTCTGAATAATACAAGTACCACTTGTCCCAAATTAAAAAAAAAAACCAAAAACACAAAAGGGCAAAAGGTTTGAAGAAATACTCCACACCAAAGGAGATTTGGGGATTGCAAATAAATATGTGAAAAGATAACATTTGTCCTTAGGGAAATGCAAATTAAAACCACAGTGAAGTACCACAGCACATTTACCAGAATAGCTAAATTGAAAACTCAAAATGATAACAAAGTGCTAACAAGGATATGCAGAAACAAACTCTTACACGTTGCTGGTAGGAAAGTAAAATGGCATAGTCACTTTGGAAAACAGTTTGGAAGTTTCATATAAAGTTAAACATACACATAAAATGTGTTCAAGTCATCCTAGTCTTAGACACTTGCCCAAGAGATATGAAAACATGACACAAATAACTGTATGTAGATGTTACAGTAATTTTATGCATAATAGCCCCAAACTGGAAATGACCCAAATATCCTTCAAATGGTTAATGGATAAACAAATGGTAGTACATATAAACACTGGAATACTACTTAGCAATAAAAAAGGATGAGCAGCAACATGGGTGATTCTCAAAGGTATTAAGCAATGAGAAAGAAGTCAGGGCTAAAAGATTTTATACTTACAATTTCATTTATATGACCTTCTAGAAAAGCCACAACTATAGGAAAAAAGAACACATCAGTGGTTGTCAGAAGTTGGTGGAGAGTTTGACTCCAAAGGGACAACATGAGGAAATTTTGGTAGGTGTTGCAATTATTGTGTGTTTTTTTTTTTTTTTTTAATTATATATCCCCCACTTTCTGCTTGTTCTTGCTGTGTTGATTTTTGCGTTCTGTGTCTGCTTGGCTCCCCCCTCTTGCGGCGACCTGCAGAGTCAGCTCACCGTGCAGTGGCCTTGCCTGCTTGCAGGTGGCTTGTCCTGCTCTCGGGTGGCTTGCCCTGCCAGTGGTGGCTTTGCCCTGCCATGGCGGCTTGCCTTCTCAAGGCAGTCTGCCCGCTCAAGGAGGCCCCGAGAACCGAACCCAGGGCCTCCCACATGGTAAACCGGCGCCCTACCAATCGAGCTACAGTCAGCCCCATTGTGTATTTTTATTATGGTTTTGAATATATTACTCCATGTGTTTGGTAAAACCCTTAGAAATGTACTCTTCAAACAGTGGATTTTACTGTATCTAAATTAAAAATAAAACAACAATAATGGGGAAAGTACTATGGAAAGTGTCTAGAGTATTTTTATGTAGGGGTTCACTATCTCTTTAATAGATTAAAAAATCACTTTGAAAATTGTGTAGAGAATGGACGAGGGGTGGGTATGGTGGCAGACCAACAATTATGACACCAGTTGGGAAGACATTCAAGTAGTGGAGGGAGAGATATTGAAGGCTTGGATCATTGGTGAACCAGGAAAATTAGAGAAGTGAACTGATAAAGATATATTTTGGAGAGTGCCAGTACATGTTGATCAATGAAATATGTGTGAGGGGTTATTTAAAGAAAGGAATCAAGGATGCCTACCTTTACACTTTGTTCCAGCTTTTGTATTTTTCTATAAAGTTTTCTACGTCTTTTCCCCATGAGCAAAATAGCTGGGCAATGGGAGAACAAAAGAGTGAGAGGTAAAGAGCCCTTCATGGTATTTAGCACTGTATTCTACTCTATGCTTCCAACCAATAGACATATCTACTTTCCTCCTGTTTTTCTTTCTGAGAGCTTGTTCCCATGCATTTCACTTTGAAGGTATAAGGGAAAAATAATTGAATATTTAGCAGCTGTTTTAGTTTTCACAGGTCTCTCACTTTGGTATGATTATGGGTAATTAGTGAACCTAAATGATTTCCAGTTTGAATCTTGTATTGATTCTTCTTGATAAGTAAGAAAATTCTAGTTAGTGTGTTTTGAAGTATTTTGAAATTATCCATATTCTCACTGTGCTTTTGCTCATTAGTTCTTGGTTTGATAGGTGAGATGATGACTACTGTACAATTTAAAGTGTCTGTTTTCCCTTTGATATCACTCTAAGACATTCTTTCTGAATTTTATTTCTGTAACAAATTCTAATTTACTGGTTTCAGGTAATGTTTAAGCCACCAGGACAGATTTTTGAGGCAGCCTATCAAAAGCATGTGACACTTATTTTCAAATAGCTGCTTCATTTGAATGCTGCAATGAAATTCAAAAGAAATGTTTTTTTTTTTTTCATGGTATTTAGGCATAAGGTCTAATCCCATTAGATTAGTGAATAGCTTGTGCAGTTGATTGTGTCTTTCTTGTTCTCCCTCCTTCTGGAGTGTCAAATCGCTTATTCAATCTCATAGCCCACATTCTATTTCAGTAAACAGGAGTCATAGAGTAGTATTGAAAAATGGTATTAAGGCAGAAAGAGCTGAGGCCTTAAAGTTAGGGAAATCAGGTGTGTCCTTCTGCACTCTTAACCATGCCTTCTTCTCTTTGAATACCAAATAATTATTGATCTGAACGTTTGAGATGGGTATTTTCTCCTATTTTGGGAGTATTGAAAACCTTATGTTTGAGAAAATATTGCATATTCCTTGGTGCATTAACTAAATGATTATTTCTGCTGATATGACATAAATATGCCTTGCTATATCTCAGACCATTCAAATTCTGAAAACATCTTAAATTTAGAAATATGTATCATCAATGTATAGCATTCATTTTATTATACGCTGTCTATATAGAATGGTTCTGAAATACTTTTAAAAAATTGTAAAGTTTGCAGATTCTTTGAGAGTAACACATATTTACAGTTTGGTACAAAAATAAGGAAATAAAGAGAATTTTGTTTTGTTTTAACCTTTAGAGACTTAGAGCTTGATGGGGTCAGGGGAAGTTTCTGTTTTATGCCTCCCTTTTGCATTGATAAAAACTGTTTGTTCCCCAACCTTTCTTTTATCCCCCAAAGCTCATACTAAACACCAACAGAAACGACCTCAAATTTTTGTTTGGTCTATCTTAATACCCAAAAATAATTTCATAATGCTCTTTATGAGAAAATTTATCTACCACCTGGTGATTTCTATGAGTTGAAAATTTCTATTCATTATCACTTTCACCATTTCCATTTTTTAGTCAAACCTTATTTCAAATTCAAAAATTAAAATAACAGAAAAAAGGCAGCTTAACAAGTAATGGAAGTATTACTCCAAAAAAGTTCCATTTTTAATTAAGCTGAATATTATCTTCTGTCCATTTTTATTTTTACCATTAGTGACTGACAAATTGATACATTTTGGCTCTATTAACTTCCTCCTGCTCAAAAATTCTGGAAGAATAAAGTACATTATGCTTGCTCTTTTAAGAGGTACATTTCTAATCACTTTAATTCTATGAAGGCTTCACCCTGTCACTCAGTTGTGCCTTTCAACTCCCCTTGACTATTGCACCTTCCCAAGTCAACTTCACTGTGGCAAAGTCTGTGACGGCATTGTTGTCTTTATGCCACTGGTGCTTTGCATTTGTTTCTATTAAAAATCCTACCCAAGTGCATAGAGTAATTATTTATTTACCTATCTGAATTCCTTACTAGATTGAAAGCAGAGCTGACTATTTTATCTGTCACAGTGCAGTTCACCTAGCAGACATTCAAAAAGCATTTTGAATGATTGCAAGATTGAATAAATTGCTAAGATAATGAATTAGTTTATTTTTAAAAATTGAGGATGAAAAACAATCAAGCACAGAATTCAGCAGTTTGCTGTCCTATTGCTGTGTGGTAAATTGAAATGACAGGCGGGATGGTAATGAAACAATCAAAATGCTTACTATATGATAATATGCTTTGGGTAGGTCATTTTCTGGGGTTATTCAATGACCATGCCCTCGAGAAAATCTGAGTGAAAAAAGCCATGCAGCCTGTGACCTGTCATCCCTGGCTGGGACTCCACTGATGGTTCCCAACCTTTAAGGTAAAAAGGAACCAAATCAGTCCTAAAATTCATTATAAGCCAGGCAGGAACAAGTTTCAACTTTTCAAAGGATTCTGTGATCAATCTAAAATAGCAGGCATGAGAAGGAATTCACTTACAAAGAAAATTATTATAGTGTTATTAGAAATGGATGTTCTGGGTCATCCAAAGTATAAACTTTTAGCTTTCACGAAGTTTCCAAGTTTAATCAATCATTTCTCATGATTACTGCCTGCTTCATTTCTGGTTATATGGAAGGGAGAAAAGCAGTACTAGGAATTAGTTTTTTCTTTTTTTCTTTCTTTTTCTTTTACTTTATCTGAGCAATGGATAATTCACGAAGATGGGTAATACACTTGCTGGGAGACTTTTCAAACTGTCATAAATTGACAACCAGAGCCAGGTTTCTGTTTAATATCACTCAAACTCCATGAACTGAGACTTTGTCCAACATTTCCACATTAATTCTACAAACATTTATTGAACATCTACTATATGCGAATCACTGTATTAGTGCCACAATTGCTCATATTGTGGGCTATGTTTAAGCAGTAGTTGTGAAAAACCCAGTTATCTCTTTTCATGTATCAAATCCATTCAGGAGTAGAGAGAAATTTATGAAGCCAATAAGTGATTTTGACTGATGGAATTTGGAAAAGAGTAGAGAACTAATTAAAGTACAAGGAGCCAATTTTCATCTTACAGCAAGCTTAAAACTCAGAATCAAAATTCTAAGCAAAACCAAAAGGGGATTTAACAAAAAGTAAAATAAGAAATAATAAAGTGTTTTGTAAAAGATATTTATTGAAGTATTTCAAAAGTCAATTTTTAAAATTAATTTTTCTAGTGGACATGTATTATAGCTTGTGTAGAAAAGTAGAAATAGCTACACTTCTATATATATACATTGATATTTCATATTGTTATCCTTATCTATACAGGGAGACAGATGAAAAGATAGATACATAGATACACAGACACACGTGTACATTTTAAATTAAACTGATGAGCCATTGCATTGGAATTATATTTGTTTTCCCACTATATTTGATTTCTCCTGAAATATCAACAAACTGTTTTGTAGTTATTCCTAGTTATCAGTAATAAGCCTTTCCAAGAGGGCTGACTTTTAATTAATAGTAAATAAAATGATATATTATTGGAGGAGAACAAACCTAATTACCTTTTGTAGAGATGTCACCATTGATTTCACCTTCATTATTTATGTGTTCTGGTCATCTAGAGCTCATTTTTGGGGAAAAACACTGGGATTGTAAAAGGTTTAATTCAAGACTGAGCGTTGACATTGACTAGCTGTATGATCTGAAGTAAAGAATTATCTGAAAAATTTCAATTTGTTTTTTAATAAAATACATGTGAAGATGTTGAAATCTCACAAAAAATATTATGAGTATATATGAGATAATATATGTTCAAGCACTCTGTAAAAAGTAAAGAACTATCTATAAACTGTAAAAACCTATATGTACCTGTTAGTATCTGTATGTTTTTCTCTTGATATGCACTGAAATTACATACTTGTAGGTTTTCCATTCATACTTGTTTGGCAGAAACAATAACTTCATCCAGAATGATGAATATAGGTGTTAGAAGATTGCCTAGGCATGTGGAGAGAACTTTTCAAATATATTCACAGATGAGTATTTGCACATCATTTTTAAAACTCCTAAATTATTTTTATCAAATTAGGAAATAGTAATACTTTGCTGGACTATCAATCCTAAGAAGAAGTAAGCCTGGGTCATCATGTTTTACTAATACCATAACCTCAGGTTGAAGGGGACTATTAAGCCTTGGAAATGGAATTTCTTCTTTTTAGATTTGATCATTAACATAGGTGAGTGTGTCTGTGTCATTAATAGAGGTGAGTGTGTCCCTGTATTTGTGTACATATTTATTTAATTTTGCCCAAGGCATTAAAAATAATCTTGCTTTTTTACTTAGCTGAGAGATTCAGGAGAGATGAATTACAAATGCAAAAGAGTTACACTATTTTCTTTCACTTGTGAAAGAAGTGACTAGGTCAGTGAGCTGTCGGGTGTGCCTGGAAAGGTACATGGATGGAATAATGTCAGATTCAGGCATTGAACTAAATGGACAGCAAAGCATAGACAACCTTTCACATGTCATAGAGAAAGCAGTAATGGCACAGGGTCAGGTCCCACAGTTCTCTCTTCGCTCAATATCTCAGGTATTTTGTAAGCATTTATTTTTTTTCATTTATTACATATCCCCCTCCTTTCTGCCTGTTCTTGCTGTGTTCATTCTTGCATTCTTCCGTGTCTGCTTGTACCCTCTCCCGGTGCGGTGACCCGCCGAGTGAGCTCATAGCACGGCAGCCTGCCTGCCCATGGCGGCTTTTCCCTACTCGCGGTGGCTTGCCTTCTCAAGGCGGTCTGCCCACTCGAGGAGGCCCCAGGAACCGAACCCAGGGCCTCCCATGTGGTAAACCAGTGCCCTACCAACTGGGATACTGCTGGCCCCAGCTATTTTGAACTGTTCTCAATTCTCTGAAAATCTCAGGGCTTTTGAAATTGTCCAGAATATGCTCCTACCTCTCATATTTTCATCTCATCAGTCTACTCCTTTATGTTTACATTTCAGTATTTCATTATTTTCATAATAGTAGGTAGTACATTTGAATAGTATTTTATAATGGGCTTTTTGTTAATAAGTCATGTTACTTTTTCAACCTTATTCTTCTAAAGCTTATATCTTTGAGACTAGTACTTAGATGTAAAGTTTTCTGTGACAAATAGACTGTTTATTAATTAATGCCATTAATGAAGCCTATACTGGATTTCCATAGTCATCTTATCTTGCTTATAAATAATATTTAAAACATGAAGTTTATGACTTCAAATTGGAACTGAATGTATATAGTGTTTACACCATTTCTGGGATTATAAATTTCATTCTGCCATAAAAGGATCCATCAGATTTTGACTTTCCATTTTGTTTTATCAAAATATTTTAAGTATCTCCACAAGCATGAACTTTACTAAGTTTCCAGAAGGTCTGAACTGTCATAAATAGATCAAGTGATTTAACTTAATTTTCTGTCTATAAGAATATGAGCTTTTATTTTATAGAATTATTTTAGGGGAATTTATTGTCATTCAATTTCTATGCCAGCTTCAGCCTGTGAAATTATTATACACAAACTCTAAATTGGCCTACCACAATATTACTATCTTTTGCCAGAGTCTTTCACTTGTTTTTTAGGTATTGATTTTTCCCTCTTTCTAGAACTCAAATTATGCTAAAAGTTAAATGATCTAAAATCAATTCACTGCGGTATGCAAGTAAAATCTCAACTTCCTGACAATTTTAACTATCTACTTATCATTTTTGCAATAAAATAAAAAGTTACATCTGAAAAGAAACTATAAGTTTAAATGGAAGAAATACAATAGAAAGATGCAGAGAGAATAGTATGCAAATAAGTTGCCCACAGAGAGTACCACCAGCAGCAGTGCTAAAGAGATTAATAGTGCCAATTGCATAGTAAAAAGGGAAAGCACAGAGAAGGTCAAGAACAGAGCTTGCTTTCAGTTTGGGCTAGTCATTTTTCATTAGTCTCCCCCACACACCATTGCCCTTCAATGTACTTAGGAGGTGGATTATCAAGGTGTCATAGTCAGGCATACATTCTAGAACAGCCTTCACTGTGCTTTGAATAAAGCAATTGATTTTCCTTTGGTCAATAGGGAAAACTATCTGATCATGTTCACTCATTCATTTGACAAATACTTATGAGCCTACTCTATACTAGGACCACAACCACAATCGACACAATCTCTTTCCTAAAGGAGTTTCTGCATTGGGGTAATTTTTTTTCCCTGATATTTGCTTTCTTTTGTGCTTCCAGCCATAAGCAATATTAACCAGTTGGTTCTCTGGCCAGAGTAAGAAAATATCTATGGCAATTAATCTAATTAGTCTAAAAGTTCTTAAACCTTCATACTACCACGGTGTTTTCTTTTTAGAAGAGCTGTATTCACATCTGAGGAACTCAAAAAGTGTGGTTGTCAAAATTTAGTGGCTCAGGTAATCATATGGAAAGTTTGTAATAAATGCAGATTTTTTAGATTCACCTTCAAAGATTTTGATAAGTAAGTTTGTGGTGGTTCTCCCCAACTGTATTTTTAACTAGCATCCCAGGTAAGTCCAATGTAAATGGTCTATAATCCATATTTTGAGAAAACCAAATCTTAATATCAGATTATGGATTATGTGTATGTTTGGAAATATATCTCTGGGATTAAGAGCTATTTGTTTCTTTTTCCCTGTTATGGGATTTATTACATTTTTATCTTTTCGCAATCTTTACAAAGTTTGTTCTTCTTTTCCCTTTCTCTCTCTTTCTCTATTACACATGAATACTTTGAAATCTTAACAAAATTGTACAAAATATATATTTCAACATATATTAACTTGATTACATAAATTATACTGATGTGGTAGCTGAAAAAGTGTCAAAGGGAGAAAAAAATTGCAGAGAAAATCTAATAATTTTTAGTTTCAAGTTGGGTAAGGTAGAAACCAAAAACGTTTCTTTTTTCAGCCCTGAACCTGCGAAGTCATGTCAAGTACAATGGATATGGAATGTCAGCAACCTGATTAACCCAAGTTGTCTAAATTGCAATCTCTTAAGTGACTTTTCCCTCTCTGTTGAAGTTCTGCCTTCCTCTCTGTGGATAAAATGTTCTAAGTTTGATTTGACCAGGGAAATATTTCTGTGTGGTTGTCAACAAATTCATGTCAACAACGGGTACGACAGGAATCCGTAGAGTTGTACAGAGTATAAAGTATCTTTCATTGCAAAGATCGATCCCTCCATTTATCTGTGCTATTTCTTCCAAAGACAAGGATTTTGCATAGTTTCTCTAACCTTGAAGTGTTTGAAAGTCATAGGCACAGAACTACCGATCAAACCATAATGTGCTAATAGTGATGAGGTATGTGAACTTGGTTTGACAAAAATATCCAAGAAAGTCAGCACACTCAGGTTTCTATTACAGGCTATGCTTCTATCAACCTTCCTAAGCTGTTACAATCACTTGGTGACTAGATTTCACCAGCTTAAATAGGAACTGCAACATTTATTTTAGAAGCAGCTCATATAAACCAAAGAATTTGAAATGCATTATTAAAAAAAGGAAATTTCAGAATATGTAGAACTATATATATGTATGTATATATATACATATCCTGAAATAGATGTTCTTAAATTTCAGAATATACGTCTACATAGTTTTTCTCTATTACGTTTAATGTAATGTAAGAATTGGCGGTATTAAACCAAGAAAAAGGTAATTTTACCAGCAATCTGTTCCTTCTCAAGAATTTTACAAATTATTTGAGTGAAAATTATTGCGTTGTTAATAAGTTCTATTTAACTCTATTTAAGTTACTCAAATTGCTCTGATTTTAGAAACTTCTCTTCTGAGAGCCAGTAATGCTGGAAACAATTCAACTTTTTTCAATCTCTAAATCAACTCTATCTCAGCAGTTCTCAATTTAAACTGAGAGAAAACAAGAAGTAATAGACTTAACTGAAGCTTGAGTGATTTAGGTTAGATAGAGAGAAGAAATTCCTGACAACAGGATTTTAAAACCTTGAAATGAATTGCAGAAGGAAGTTATGCAATTGCTCCTCCACTGAAGTCTGAAAAAATATTATTTTATATCTTTCAGTTATGGGTCTAGGATTTGTTAAATAGAGATGATATTGAATATGTGTCCAACAGTAATAGGATTCTATGATTGTTAGAAATTCTTGTTTTGCATTTAAGACAAATTAATCTTTCCTAATAGCTCCTACAGTTGATTATTCCCATGTATGGCTTAATATAAATTGATGAGTTTCCAAATTGGTAACATTTAAGTTAGAAAATGTTTTAATATTATTTCAAATATACTCTATTTGAGTAGCTTATTTCATTTTTCAAAATGTCACTTAAATACAAGAATGACCAACATGGATTTTATAACTGATGTTGGAAAAAACATACTATTTTATTTTTTCTTCGCAAATGCAATTCAAATTAAAAAAATACTCTATTGTGATTCTTTGCTTACTCCCAGGATAGAAAGTATTAATGGGTTAATTTTTACTATTTTCCGATGCAGATATTCAATTGTTGGATAGACTTCCTTTTATCCATTAAATTACATTTGTGCCTTTGTTAAAAATTAGGTGTCCATATATGTGGATCTATTTCTGAATTTTGTTTTCTATTTTATTACTCTATTTGTTTATCTTCACAGCAGTACCACACAACCTTGATCATTATGTAAATGTAAATTAAACATTCATGCCTTATGATGTATCAATTCCACTTCAAAGTATTTACAGAAAAGAAGTGAAACCATATGTTCACAGGATGCATTGTTTAAGAATGTTCATTTTATCATGATTCAAATTTGAAAATTATTGGAAGCAACACAAATATTCTTCAATAGAAGACTATGAATGAATTGTGGACTATTTGTACAATGATGAGCTACTTAGAAATCAGAGGGAACAAATCAGCAATACACACAAAAATAGACAAATATCAGAAACATTGCACTCAGCAAAAAAGGCAGACCTAAAAGTGCAGGCAACATTGTTAATTTCGTTGGAGTTCAACCTACTTGGTTGCATCTGAAAGTGGGTGGATGGGAAGGGGCATAAGGGGACTTTCTAGGGTTATGGCTGTGTTCTATATTGTGCTGGGGTGTTGGTTACAAGGGTGTATACATTTGTAAAAATCCTTTGAATTTTTCCTTAAGGTTTACTTTATTATACCCCAATAAAAGCATACACAAATATAGTGCTTTTCTGCATTAAAAATAAATCATATACAATGTCTCAAGGTATTTCCACAACATTTTGGGAGACAGGCTAAATTATA
Organism: Chaetophractus vellerosus; assembly: GCA_004027955.1. Taxonomy (NCBI): domain Eukaryota; kingdom Metazoa; phylum Chordata; class Mammalia; order Cingulata; family Chlamyphoridae; genus Chaetophractus; species Chaetophractus vellerosus. The sequence goes on from PVKH010014517.1 coordinate 12,201, forward strand.
TTGTATATATAAAATTATCTGAATCTTCTAATAACTTTATGACCTGCCACATAGCAAATTGAACAGTAATTCTAGTTTCCTGTCCATTGCAGTCCCTTGTACACCACAGTGCACTCAGATCCATCCCACAGTCTCGAATATCCCAGGGCAGCTGTCTGCATTCAGCATAACAGAGGTATTAAGAGCAGGGCTGTGAAATTACACGGCCCTTGCTTAAACCTGACTACATCACTGATTAGCCATGAGATCTTAGTCAGATCAGTTAGCCTTTCAATCTTTGGCTCCTTCCCTTATGAAAATGGAGTAATTATTAGAACTTGATCATTTAATTGCTGTGAGGATGAGAAAAATGTTGCTGGTGAAAAGCACTTGGAATACTAGCCGACGTAAAGTAACTGCTCATTAAAGTTATTGAGTAGCATCATTACCACCGTTATCATCACCATAATTATTATATTGCTATGGTATACATTAATATAGAAATGCCATTACTTATACTAATAAAATAATAATTTTCAAATAAGAGAGACTTTTACAGGGGCGGCAGTGGTTACATTACGTCCTAGGACGGCAAACTAAGATGGGAACTTAATGGAGTCCCTCTGCAACATGGGCATGCTGAACTCAGGGAACGATGAGAGAAGGTACAAACTGTGCAAGCAGCGTTTATCTATTTTATCTGTTGCTTTATGTGCATGTAACCATCTTTCACGTGCATTGGCAGGCCTGTCAGTACCTCTCAGCATACACATGCTATCCTGTCATTGTCACAGAATGCAGTCCTTGAGGAGGGACAGCAATGGTGAAGTTAGAGACAAGAGGTAGAGACAGTGGCAGAGACAATGGTGAGGTAGAACTGGATGTTACACAGGATATGGAAATGAAGGGGTTTTCCTTTTTAGTTTGGGTGATATAATTTGACTCTACTTTATTACAAGCAGTGAATGATGGCATTTTGCCAAAGCTATATTGCACCCACCTTTACAACTTAATCTTTTTTTAAATTAATAGACAATTTTTAAAAACAGTTTTGATTTACAGAAAAATTAAGCACATCATAAAGAATTTCCAGATAACCTCCTTCCCAGTACAGAGTTTCCAATATTATAACATCTGTCATCACTGTGGTATATTTGTTACAATTAAATAATCAATATTGATACATTATTATTAACTGAAATCCAGTTTTACATTAGGTTATTTGTGTTATACTGTTCCATTGGTTTTGAAAAATGCATAAAGTCATATATCTACCATTAGAATATCAATCAGAGTAGTTTCACTGCCCTAAAGATGTCCTGTGCTTTACTTATTTATCCTTTCCTCCTCACCTATTTATTCCTCACTCCCTGGTCATTTCTGGCAACCTGTGATCTTTATTTTGACTCTGTAGTTTTTACCTTTCCAGAATGTCATACAGTTAGAATCATGCAGTATAAGGTCTTTCCACATTGGCTCCTTTCACTTAGCAATATGCCTTTAAGTTTCTTTCATGTCTTTTTGTAACTTGACAGCTCATTTCTTAACTTTGTTGAATAATATCACATTGTATGGATGTACCACAGTTTGTGTATCCATTCACCTACTGATGAGCATCTCTGTGGTTATGAATAAAGTTGCTACAAACCTTCACATGTACGTTTATGTGTGGACATAAATATTCAGCTCAATGGGCTATCTAGGATGCAGTTGCTGGATCTCATATTAAGACTGTTTAGCTTTGTAAGAGAATGCCAAACTATCGTCCATGGGTGTGCTATTTTTTATTTCCACCTGCAATGAACAAGAGTTCCTCTTGGTATGAATACTCATCAGCATTTGGAATTGTCAGTTTCTGGATTTTAGCCTTTCCATTTTTTGCGTAGTGGTATTTCATTGTTATTTAAATTTGCAATTCCCCAATATCACACAATATGGGACATCTTTTCATATGCTTATTTGACATTGGTTGATCTTCCTTGGAGAGATGCCTATTGATATTTTTGTCCATTGAAAAATATTGTGTTGTTCTCCTATTATTTTTATTTTTTATTTTTGTTGTTGTTTTCTTATTTTAATGATTTTTTGTTTATTTTTTAATTGTTGAACTTAAATATTCTTTTTACTTGGGAACAGAAGTCATTTATCAGCTATGGGTTTTCTTTCTTTCTCTTTCTTTTCTTTCTTTCTTTCTTCCTTTCTTTCTTCCTTTCTTTCTCTTTTCTTTCCTCAGCTATGGGTTTTTCCAGATATTTCTTACCTCTATGTTGCTTTTCTTTTCTCTTAAGAGGTTTTTTGCACAGCAGAAGTTTTTAATTTTAATAAAGTCCAACATATCATGTTTTACTTGCATGAGTCATGCTTTGGGTGTTGTGTCTAAAAACACATAACCAAACCCAAGGTCACCTAAATTTGCTCCTATGTTATCTCCTAGAAGTGTTATAGTTGTGCATTTTTCATTTAGGTCTATGATCTACTTTCAGTTAATTTCTAAAAAAGGCGTAAAGTCTCTGAAAAGTTTTTTTTTTGTTGTTGTTGCTTGTTTTTGTTTTTTTTTTATTTAGATCTCCAGTTTTTTGAGCACCAATTAATGAAAATACAAATTTTTCTCCATTGAATTGACTTTGCTCCTTTTTCAAAGATCCATTGCCTAAATTTGTGTGGTCTATTTCTGTCCTCTCTATTCTGTTCCTTAGAGCCATGTGTCCTTCTTTCACCAGTATCATACTTTCTTGATTAATATAGATTTATAGTAAGTATTGAAATTGGGAAGTGCCAGTTTCCTGACTTTATTATTCTTCTTTGGTATACTCTTGCCTTTCTCTATAAACTATTGAATCAGTTTGATGGTATCCTCAAATTAACTTGATGGGATATTTATTGGAGTTGCAGTGAATCTATAGATCAAGTTGGAAATAATTTACATCTTAGCCATATAGAGTCTTCTTATTCATGAACATGGAATATTTGGCCATTTATTTATATCTTTGATTTCTTTCAAAAGACTTTTGTAATTTTCTTCATTTTAGATCATATATATATATATATATTGTGTTAGATTTATAACTAAATATTTCATTTTTTGGTGCTAATGCAACTGGTAATGCATTTTCCAATCCCAAACTCCAATTGGTCCTTGCTGATATTTATGAAAACAATTGACATATGTATATTAACCTTATATCCTGCAACTGTCTATAATTGTTTATGAATACCAGGATTTTTTTTTGATCAACACCTGAAAGTCAGTAGTGTTTATATATTCAAGAATGAACAATTCAAGGAAGGAATCAATAAAAAAATCCTTTTACAATAACAACTTAAAAAATCAAATACCTAGGAATAAATCTAACCAAGTATTTAAAGCACATGCACACAGAAAACTACAAAATATTGCTAAAAGAAATCAGAGAAGGCCTAAATAAATGGAAGGAGATTCCATGTTCATGGATTGGAAGACTAAATACTTTTTTAACAAATCAATTTTATTGATACATATTAATAAAACATAAATCCATCCAAAGTGTACAACAGTGATTTTCAGTGTAATCACATATTTGTGCATTTATCACTTCAATCATTCTTAGAGCACTTTCATTATTCCAAAAACAATAACAATAAACAAAGCAAACAAGCAAAATTCATCACCTCTCAATCTCTCTATGCTTCTCCTGCCATACATAGCAGCTATTCTTTTTCCTTCTCTCTAGTATATTTGTATTTATATTTTGAAAAATGTCTTAAAAATGGAATATCAGCCATATTCGTGTTTTACATGAGGTTTTACTATCATAAACAGTCCCACATTACATCTTTTAGCTTTTCTTCTAGAAATATACATGACCTTAGGCTTTCCCTTTCAACCACTGTTATACCCATACAATAACACTGCTAGTTACAAACACTATCATATGCTTTAACCATTTCTATTCATTTCCAAAACTTTACAAACAACCTTTTTTACCAATTCTGCACAGATTAAACCTCAGCTTTCCATTCTCTATGCTTTTTCTATTTTCTGGGGACCTATACTCTACTTATTAACTCCATGAGTTCACAGAACGTATTTAGTTCATAATAGCACAATCATGCAGTATTTGTCCTTTTGTATCTGTCTTGCTTTACTCAGTATAATGTCCTCCAGGTTCATTCATATGACTGTCATATGCCTCATGACTTCATTTCTTATTACCACTACATAATGCATAATATTCCATCATTTGTATACACCACAATTTGTTTATCCATTCATCAGTTGATAGACACCTGGGTTGTTTCCAA
>PVKH010014518.1:0-16460 GCA_004027955.1 Chaetophractus vellerosus
GGGAACCAAACCCGGGGCCTCCCATGTGGTATACCGGCGCCCCATCCACTGGGCTATACGGCCGGCCCCCTGTACCACTGTACTTTTAATTTTCATTTCTTTAATGACTAATGATGTTGAACATCTTTTCATATGCTTTTTTGTAATTTGAAAATCTGTTCAAATCTTTGGCTCGTTTTTTCAGGTTGTCTTTCTGTTGCTGAATTGTAGGAGTTCTTTATATTCTGAATGTTAAAAACCCTTATAAGATACATAGTTTCCAGACATTTTCCTTCATTCTGTAGGGTGTCTTATCACTTTCTTGATAATGTTCTTTGCACAAAAGTTTTTAGTTTTGATGAAGTCCATTTTATCTATTTTTTTCTTTTATTGCTTGTGCTTTTGGTGTAAAATCTAAAAATCCATTGCCCATTACAAGCTTTTGAAGCCATTTCCTTATGTTTTCTTGTAAGAGTTTTATAATATTAGCTCTTTTTTTAGGTTGTATATCCACTTTAATTAATTTTTTGTGTATGGTGAAAGGTAGGGGTCCACATTCATTTTCTTTTCATTTTAAAAACAATTTAGTGGAGTAAATAATTCATACATGAACATATATAAACAATAAGTGTACAGTAAAAGTTGTGCAGTTATAAAACAAACATACATAACATCATACAGGATTCCCACACATCACCCCATCGCCAACACCTTGCATCGTTGTGAAACATTTGTAACAAATTATGTAAGAGCATCATCAAATTATTACTACTAACTGTAGTCCGTATCTTGCATTTGGTGTTTTTTCCCCCAATCCACCCTCTGTATTATTTTTTTGTTGTTCATAAACCACACAATTTATTTAAAGTGTGCAATCAGTGGCATTTGGTATAATCACTGAGTTGTGCATTCATCACTTCAGTCAATATTAGAGCATTTTCATAACTCAAAAAAAAATAAACCAGTATCATCATATGTTAGCGCTACTACTTATAAATCCTTGATATGCTTTCACCATTTCTATTCATTTACAAACAACTTTTTACCAATTCTACACAGATTAAATATTAGCTTTCCATTCTCTAACCACATTCTTTTCTCTGCTGACTTATATTCTAGCTATTAACTCCATGAGTTTGCTCATATTTAGTTCATAATAGCAAAGTCATACACTATTTGTCCTTTTGTGCCTGGCTTACTTCACTCAACATATTGTCCTACAGGTTCATCCATGTTGTCATATGCTTCATGACTTCATTTTTTCTTATAGCTGAATAAGATTCCATCATGTGTATGTACCACAGTTTGTTTATCCATTCGCCAATTGATGGGCACCTGGGTTGTTTCCATCTTTTGGAAATTGTGAATAATGTCGCTGTGAACATCAGTGTGCAGCTGTCTGTTCGCGTCACTGCTCTAAGTTCTTCTGGGTATATACCTAGTTGCGGTATTGACAGGTGACATGGTAGATCTGTGTCTAAGTTCCTTAGGAACTGCCAAACACACTTCCACAGTGGCTTTACAACTTCTGCATTCCCACCAGCAGTGAATAAGCTTCCCTATCACTCCACATCCTGTCCAACACTTGTAGTTTTCTGTTTTGTTAGTAGTGTCATTCTAGTAGGTGTGACATGATGTCTCATTGTTTTTTATTTGTATTTCCCTGTTAGCCAGTGATGCTGTGTATTTTTCCATGTGTTGTTTGGTTTTGTTTTTTTACCATTTGTATTTCTTCTTTAGAATAATGTCTGTTCGGGCCCATTTTTTAATTGGGTAATTTGTCTTTTTGTTGAGTTGCAGGATCTCTTTATATGTCATGGATGTTAGACTCTCATCGGATGTGTGATTTCCAAATATTTTCTCCCATTGAATAGGCTGCCTTTTTACCCTCTTCACAAAGTCCTTTGAGGTCAGAAGTGTTTAATTTTGAGGAGGTCCCATTTATCTATTTTTTTTGTTGTTGCTCATGCTTTGAATGTAAGGTTTGAGAGATGCTCACCTACCATGAGGTCTTATAGATGTTTTCCTATGTTATCTTCCAGGAGTTTTATGGTCCTAGCTTTTATATTTAGGTCTTTGATCCATTTTGAGTTGATTCGTGTATAGCAAAGTCATACAATATTTGTCCTTTTGTGCCTGGCTTACTTCACTCAACATATTGTCCTACTCTGAGTTGGTTTTTTCATTTGTTTGCTTGTTGTTTGTTTTTCTTTGTGTTTAGGAGGCACCAGGAACTGAACCTGGGACCTGCAATGTGGGAAGCAGGTGCTCATCTGCTTGAGCTACATCCACTCCCTTCCATAAGTTTTGATATGTTGTATTCTTGTTTTCATTCATCTCGAGATATCTACTAATTTCTTTTGTAATTTATTCTTTGACCCACCGATTGTTTAGGAGCGTGTTGTTTAGCCTTCATATATTTGCAAATTTCCCCCTTTCCCACCTATTACTGATTTCCAGTTTCATTCCATCATGATCGAGAAGGTGCTTTGTAGAATTTAAGTCTTCTTGAATTTATTGAGAACTGTGTTGTGACCCAACATGTGGTCTATCCTGGAGAAAGATCCACAAGCACTCGAAGAATGTATAACTTGCTGATTTGGGGTGTAATGTTCTGTATGTGTCTGTCAGGTCCAGTTCATTTATCATATTGTTCAAGTTCCCTGTTTCCTTGTTGATCTTCTATCTAGTTCTAACTTGATGTGAGTGGCATGTTGAAGTCTTCAACTATTATTGTAGAGATGGCTGTTACTGCTTCCTGGTTGATTGTCCCTTTTATTAATATGTAATGACCTTCTGCATCTCATCACTTTTTTTGCATATAAAGTCTGTTTTTGTCTGGCACCAGTACAGCTACTCCAGCTGTTATTTTTCCATCCAAGCTTTCATATTTTTCTTGTGCTCACTCAGTGTCTTCTTAATGTCTTTTATTTCTTTATCCATGTTGTACTTCCAACACCATGATTTTATTTAGGAGATTTGTATGAACCTCATTGATTAGCTATTTCAAGTCCTATGTCTTGTCTAGAGCTTTGACTTTTTCTTTGTCAGTCTTGCTAAAGGTTTGTCAATTTTGTTGATCCTTTTAAAAAACCAACTTTTGGTTTTGTTGATTCTATGTTTTTTTCTGTTCTCAATTTCATTTATCTCTGCTCTAATCTTTACTGTTTCCTTCGTTCTACCAACTTTGGGTTTAGTGTGCTCTTATAGTTCTAATTTCTTTAGGTGTGATGTTAGGTCATTAATTTGTAATCTTTTTAAAATGTAGGCATTTCAAGCTCTAAGTTTATCTGTGTACTGCCTTTGCTGCACTTCATGAGTTTTGCTATGTTGCGTTTTTATTTTCATTCATCTCAGTTTCGCTTGTGATTTCTTCTTTGACCCATTGGATATTTTATAGTGTGTTGTTTAATTTCCACATATTTGCAAAATTTCCAGTTTGCCGCCTTTTATTTATTTCTAACTTTATTCCATTGTGGTCTGAGAAGATATTTTCTGTGATTTCAGTATTTTCATATTTATTAAGATTTGATTTGTGGCCTAACATATAGTCTGACCTGGAAAATGTTACATGTGTACTTCAGAAGAATGTATATTCTGTTGTTGGGTGGAGTGTTCTATATATGTCCACTAGATCTAATTGGTAAGTATGTTGTTCAGTTCTCTATTTCTTTCTTGATTTTCTGTTTAGGTATTCTATCAATTATTGAAAGTAGTATATTGAAGTCACAAACTATAATTGTAAAGCTTTTTTCTCCCTTCAATATGTCAATTTTTCTTTCATGTATTTTGTAGTTCTGTTGTGAGGTACATGTATGTTTATAATCATTATATCGTCTTGCTTGTATTGAACCTTTTATCAATATATAATATCCTTGTCTCTTGTAATCACCCCCCCCACACACACACACACACAATAACGTGTCACAGTGTAGATCTCTTAGTCTTTACTGTTTGGAGTTTCTTGCGTTTCTTGAGTTTGTATATTCATGTCTTTCATCAGATTGGGAAAGTTTTCGGACGTTACTTCTTCAGACAATTTTTCTGCCCCTTTATCTTTCTCCATCCTTGTAGGATTCCAGTAATACATGTGTTGGTATGCTCGATGGTATCCCACAGGTTGCTCATTCTCTGTTCATTTTTTCTTTATGCCCCTGACACAGGATAATTTGAATTGTCTTATGGTTCACTGATCCTTTCTCCTGCGTTTTCATATATGCTGTTAAATCCATCCTAGTGAGTTTTCATTTCAATATTTATACTTTGCAGCTCCAAATTTTGTTTGTATAGGGACTCCTATAGCTCATTGAACATATTTAAGACAGTTGATTTAAATTCTTTGGCTGATAGTTCCAGCTTCCTCAGGGATAGTTTCTGACAAATTCTTTTATTCCTGTGAATGGGCCATACTTTCCTGTTTCTTTGTGTGTTTTGTAATTTTTTCTTGTGAACTGGACATGTCACTGGAAATTAGTTCCCCCACTCCATTGGGATTGATAGATTAGTTGTTGCTGGAGGCTACAGCCCTCAGTTTTTAACTTTTCCACACCATTTTTGCTCCCAAATAGAGAATGGAAAGAGAACGGGCAGGGGGAGTATGGGAGTACTGCTTCTTTAAGACTCCTGTTTCTTTTGCCTGAGGTGGGTGGATGCCCACAGTGCCAGTCCCCAGCAATCTAAAGTAGCTGATCAAAAGCAGTGTTCAGCAATTAGACTACACTACCTGGGATTTTGGAGGACTATGTCCTTATGGCCCACCCCACCCTGGCATCATCAAGCTCTACCAGCAGGAGGGGCTGCAGTCCCTACCACTTCCTGCCATGTGGCTGGGGAATGAAGCCACTGTACATAGGGGGAAGTTCACCAATATTTACCACAATTTTTACCAGCATTTGCGCCCATGTCTTCCCTGAATGCTGCGCAATGTTCTACTAACTTCTAGAGTTTCAAATTAAATGATTTACACAGTTCCTGCCAGTTCAATATTTGTTTTGGTGGAGGGACTGATTCATGGAGCTTCCTATTCCATCATTTTCCCACAGTCCTCCCCAAAGTCACTTTTAAAAGACTAAACTTAAATAACTATGATAGCATTGTCTATTCGAAATTTTAAAATCACATATGGGGCTCACATTATACTTCTAACAGTGACATTAAAAAAAGTAACAGGTGAATTATTTTCTTTCAATAATATTTTATTTGACACCATCTATCCAAAATATATTATCTTTAAACAGGTAATCAAATAAATTTAATGACATTTTACATTTTTTTGTACTTTGTACTAAGTCTTTAAAATTCAGTGTGTACTTTACACTTACTATATATCTCAATTCAGGCACTAAATATTCCATGGTTGAAGTGAAAATTCCTATCCCAACAATAAGACTGTATTTAATGGATAAACATTTTATACTACTTGAGATTTTTAATTTAAACAAAATTAAAAATTTAGTTTTTCTGTCACACTAGCTGCATTCAGAGTGTTTAGTGGTAACATGTAGCTATGCAGAACTATAACAAATGGGTAATTTATTCATGTGTCAACTTTTACCCAAGTAGTAGATATTTTATATATATGTGTGCTCCTGTGCCATGGGTAAGCTCATACATTTCAAACACAACTGTTTTGAACAACAAAGTCCTTATAAAGTCCATTTAAAGACCAGTATTAGCCCTGTCCTATAAATATTAATAAAAAGTACTTTTCTCTTTAGTCAATTTTGTAGATACCATTTAATATTTCTTACATGCTGGAAGCTCATGGGGCATGCATATATATATTTAAGGAGGCACTGGGGACTGAACCCAGGACCTGGTACATGGGAAGCTGGCACTCAACCACTAAGCTATATCCACTCCCCTGAGGCATATATTTTGGATTGTATTTACCTTTTTAGTATTTACTTTGACATAAAATGGTAGAGTTAAAGGAATAAATGTAAAAAAATGTAACAGTTTTAATGGTGATCAAAATCTGTATTCAAATTATTGTTTTCCGTTTTCTTGCTTTAAGAATACAGGCATATCCTTTTAACAAAAGTGTCTCCTCCACACCATTCTGTATACATGGGCATTTATAAGAAAATTTTAACTTGGGCACAAAAATCCATCAGTGTTTGACTTGTATATTGCAAACTGTGGTAGGAAACAATAAAAAAAAAAAAACTTTTTTTTTTTTTAATACTTTGTATTATTTTGTTTGTAAACAGGTAACAGAAAGAAGAATATGTCTACAGTTGAAGATGAGTCCTTATTCTTTTGGAGAACAAAATTTTAAGCACTTGGTTCCACAATTGGATTTGTATTGGACCCAAACTTTATGGGCTCAATGGTGAAAAAAGGAAGCACAATTGGCAGGTTATCACTTTTCCAGTCATTCCAATAGATAATAATTATCATGAGTTTTAGATGTGCAATGTGGACTGCAATGAAGAAAAGGCCTTCTGGATATTCCTGTTTTTTTTAAGCACCTTTTCCTCCCCTTTCCTCCCCTCATTTACATCCTTGTAGTTACCAATTATTCTAGATATCGCTGTGAGTTGGAAGAACACTGGGTTGACTAGAGATCTGCTATGAGCTGTCTTGGGACTGCTTTGAGATCCATTGTTCAGTGCACTGAAAAGTCATCTGCTTGAAAAATAGTTTCTTCCATATCTGCTTTTATAAATAGTGTGATACTCTGAAAAAGAAGTTTATCATGATAACTATAGGATAGGAATTGAAATAAAATCAGATGGAAATGCATTTAAAAATTCCACATTACTCATCTCCAAAGTAATTTTCATAAAGATGTTCAACATCTGAAAAGATACATAATAACTATGGGAATACACCTATTATGTTTACCACAACTTGATACATTTAATATGGCATAATTTTAGAAGGCCAGTCTTACACTTTGTAATGTTTTGAAGTAAAAATTTCCATGCTTTTAAATAGCTCTTCACAATTCTGAATTTATAATAGTTTGAATTTTATGTGCATCTTTGAGAAGCAATATTTTGTATTGATAATTCAAATTATTGTTAGTCTTTTTGTTTGAACTGTTACTTGATTACTATAGCTCACATGACTTTCCTATTGAGAATCAAAAGTGAAGATTCAGTAATAGGGATACGGATCTTAAGTCTATTTATCATCGTGCACCATTTAAGTTTTAATTTTTGTGCTCCACAGTGAAAAAACAGTGCCCTAGAAAGATAGGGAAAGTAGAAAAGCAGAAAAGCCTTTTTGACTGGCATTTCACTATCTTCAAGTGCTCTGAGTGGACTTTGGTGAGAGAGCCTTAGTTATTGTTACCAAATTTTTAAAATATGTAGGTAGCTCTAGGTGCTATTTTTGCTGTAATGGAGACCTGAAGGATACATCTGTATATGAATGATGTTATGGATTTTCAGCAGGACAGTTGTGGGCTTGAATGAAAGGAGACAAGTTAGACCCAGTTTACAGTAGAGTGGAAGTCTTTGTTAGATAGATATTGGCCTTTTTATGGAGGGAGTTAAAGACAGCAGTACCAAAAAGAAATTTATTTCTTATAAGGCAATTCTCTGGCCTAGACCTAGAAAGGAGTACTGGAGTAAAAAAGCCTTCCAATGTACATGAATTGGTGTTCCTGGAAGAAAAAGAAATGCTTACACCCTTGTCATTTTTAAATGCTATTTCCTTTAAAATAATTATGAAGAAAATTGTCTGACAATAGGTAAAAACAAAGCTAAAACAAATTCTGTTTAAATGTTGATAGTATGTTTATTGCTGAAAAGTAGGAGCTTTGCACATAGCATTATCACAATACATTGGTCTTATTACCAGCATTATTTTCAAGACTTTACATATTGCCCGGTAGGAGTAGAAATACAGATCTAAGATATAAACTTAATCTCATCCCAAGATCTGGGGAGGAAGTATTTTTTCCTATAATACCTTCAATAAAGCACTAAAGAATGCTTTTTAACCCAAAGAATGATTGTATTGATTAGTATATTTGAACTTTTAAAAAATCACGTATTTTATGCCTTTGGATAAACTTTGCACAATCCAAGTTTTTTTCATTTGTTAAAGTTTAGAAAAAAGCAGGAAGATCTAGTGTTAACAGCAGAAACACTGGAACTTTCATACATTGAGAGGGGATTGTTGCCCCCAGTTAGTGTTGTACCTGGGGTTCCAGTCTAAGATTCACCTTTAAAAGGGTCCTGTGGTCTGTCGTCCTGAATTATGTTGTAGTAAGCCTAGCAAATAATGGAGGGTGTGCAGAACTCTACCATATCTTGTGGGATGCATCAGCAGCTCTCAGCACATTCACTGTAGTACTACTCCTTGAGGCTTACCCCATGCTTGAAGATAAATAGGTTACAGCAGAGCCTTGGTGGCAGCCAGCTGTGCTCATTCTCTCGAAAACACCTTTCCCACACACCACTTTCCTTGCCTTGAGATTCAAGTTCTTAATTCCACAAATTGCATATTATTGCAGGTCATAAATAATCAGTACCAAATTTTCAAATAGCAGGGGTCCACTTGTGCATCAAGAGATTACAATTTGAATCCTCATGTTAATTTTAAAATAGTTTCAGAACCCAACAAGTATATAAGCATGGTTAAATTTCTTTTTTTCTTTCCCCTAATAAAATGAGGTGCTTTGGTATTAAATTTGTATATATTTAGTTATGATGATACTTATATATGATCAAAGTTTCTGGTTCCACACTTGCCTGTACTACTACTTTATGGTTCAAAATCTTGGGCAGTTATATTGCTATTAATGTATCGTTTCTGTATTAAGAATCCACAAACCAGCTGCTTGCTTAGCTGAATCAATTTATTACCAATCTAGTCTAAATTGCAATGTGTTTAAAACAGGAAAACAAGTAAATGATGACTTATGGGTATTTTGAGATCAACGTTACTGCTCACTTGAATGTCAATTTCAAATATTTCTCCTAGTAATGCAACCAAAATTATGAATATACAATCAACATAGCATGTATAGAAAAAGTATTTCTAATAATTTAAAATCCTTGTGGTCCTATAGTGTAGCAGTATGAGAAAACGCCTGGCTAAAGGATTTTTTTTAAAAAGATGAACAGTTATTTTGCTTATTTGAGATATATTTGTAGGTTTATTCACTTTGTGAGCAGCATAAAAACCATCATTCCTTAGTTACATCTTCTTTGTGGGACTGAAAACATTTCTGTAAAATGCATTTTTAAAGAGACTTAGACCTAGCTGTAAAAGTGGATGAGGTGTAGTATTTCAACAAGAGGGCTTTCCCATTACATCAAACCATAGAAGAGTTTTAGCACTTTCATTTACTCTGTATAATGGATGATGGGCATGGTGGGGCGGGTGTCCTTATTTCTACAAAGCTGAACTATGTAGCAATATTTGGAAACACAATGCATGGCCACTTTATGCCATAAAATATGTTAAAATATAAACATACTTTGGCCATAACAGATATTAAGAATTAAAACTCTTAACTCAGTGGAAAAAATTAAATGAGCAGCATCCCCTCTTTGGAACGGGGTCATTTAATCTATACAATCCCTAAAAATCCATTTTTAAATTGCAGTCATTGAGTATGTTTGTATAAATTTAATTCAGTGCTTTTAACCTAAGGAACACTTTTTCTTTTGCTAAAGACAAGGTTTTTTTAAGCTTTATAATTTAAGTATTATGCACTTAACATCGGATACCAACTTTTAAAGTATCATTGGGTCCTTAAAGGCCCTATCAGGGAGTTGAAATTTAATTTCATATACTTTAACAGATGATTTGTTTTTTAAAAAATCCATTTGCCCTTGAACACGTGTAAAACATTTCAAAACTATGGAAAGTGTATTCAGCCATTTGATACTGAAAGCAGAAACCTTAACAACTTTTACCTAATTCTTGCACTGAGTTTAAATAATACAAAATTAAATGTGCATTTTAAAGAAATTTTATTTCCCATTTATTGCTTAGCATAGAAAAAAAAACTATGCTTAATGTTACAGGACTGACCAGCAGGGTTTATTTCAGATGGAAGAGAGGTAAGAAAGCGGAAGCACCTTACTGTTGGAGCATGTTGCATTTATTTCATGCTACTGGTCAATTCAGTAGTTAATTCTGAACTTTGCTGCAAAGTGCTCTTTAATTAAATAAAGCACATTAAGAAGAGTGTCTGCCTAATTGCTTTGTAAAATAAAGCAATGGTATTTTTATCCTATAAATATAGCGTAATTTAAAAGTTTTTCCTACAAAATGAGTTTATATTGCTCCTAAACTATCACGTATGCAAACAGGTTTTTAAAGGTGGGAGGGTGTCTGGATTTTGTGTGTTAACTGTTCGTCCATTGAGTTCTTTTCAAGATGTTTGTTTTAAAAAATTGTTTTGCCCATAGTAAATGTGCAGCTGCATTTGTAGAACTTGATTGATTGAAATCTTTCAGATCCGGGAAACATTCCAGATTTAGAAATGTTTCTCCCTTTCTACCGACACATTTATTATGCCACTTTAAGGTGCATGTACAGGAAATACCTCTGAGGTTAACATGTTAAATCTTATGAATGTTGTCAAAATAGTTATTTGTTTTTAGGGTTAGGACAAAGTTTTTTTTTTTTTTTTTTTTAAATCAGGTACAGCTGAGAATGACTCAATTTGAGGAGTTGTATGGTAAGAAAGACCTTCAAAAGTGATATTTAGATGTATACAAAAGGTATGGGGTGTTGGTTATAGAGTTCAGTTTTAATAAGGGAAGGTTTTTAAAATTTGCATGTTCTGTGGTCAGCTATCAAAGGGTGTAACATGTTATTCCAGTTTTTCTCAATATGAATTACATTGATTCTAAGAAGTTTCCATAATCACAAGGTGGCATTTTCCCTTCATTTGAGAACCAAGAGGGGTAGACAGTGTAACCCACACAGTGACTTCTCATATCAACCTTCAAAGAATCCTTAGCGTCTCATTGAATTTCTTATTGTACTGTATGTCTTGCCCAGTGTGAAACCATAATATGTAGTTTATGAAAAATGGAAGGCTACAGATCACTTTGCATGAATAAAGCCCGAATAGGCTAATGTAACTGACATGGTGTTTACCCTTCCTGGGAAAATGAAAATTTTAATGGCAAACTGATTCACTATTTACTAGCTTTGTGCAATAATATAAAGGTAGAAACAAAACACTAGCACATTGTGCTTGGCTTTTAAGGATGGCTTTAACACCGTTATATTAAATGGACAGCGTGCACAGTGTATTGTAAACACCAACTGTTGCAAATTTACAATATGCTCAGTTAACATTCTAAAGTATTAAAAATACAAAGAAAAATCTAAGCAAGCATTTATAGCAATACTATGACATGTCCGATATTTGTTTTGACTGTTTGCTGTCTTTTGCTCTTTAGTGCAGTTTTCTGCGTTGTAATTTGTATTGCTTTGTATTTCATGTTTTTTACACTTATGACTTCAGAGTTAAGTACTTGTCCATCAAGTATTGCAATCACCTTTCTCTTCTACATGCAGTGTAACAACATACCATTTTGGTGCTTAACAATATTCCTTTTTTTTCTTTAATAAAGGATATTTATTTGAATTAAACTGATTTTGTTTGTTTAAAATAGCACTGGTAGTAAATATTTCTACTTCATTTCAAATAAGAAAGCATTGCAAGTTGTACATTTGTTATAAATCATATAACGTGTAGACAGGATTCAGGTCCTAGCCCTCTGTACTTCTGCCCCTGTCAACTATTTGTTATGAAGTAGTTTAATGTCAGCTTCCTTTGTGCTAATAACAGCCTTATTCATGCCTTTTTTGTAAATATCCACATAATTTGGAGATGCTAACCTTCAAAATTGGATGGTATTTAAATGCCTTTCATTTTAGCAATCAATTAGCAGCCATCTAAATTGGGGGAGATTTTTGGTTTTACAGTTAACACGGACTAGCTTGACTAGAGCCCAGCTAGATGTCCTTGCCTGAAGCTGACTTGATGCAGTCCCCCTAACCCAAGAGGCCCACATCTAAAGGCAAGGGTCCTTTAAGGGACACTTAGGTCCCAGTTGCTGCCCAGCCACTGAGAAAAGACTCAAGTTCCGATCTTCACTCCAGGCAGCTCAAGCCGGTTTTAGACCCTTAGTTACATGGAATTTTTGTTACTGATTTATTATTAGGGCCTATCTTGTCCCAAGATGAGGAGATCCACAACCTTTGTTAAGTGACTTGATTTTTCTTTTTTTGTTGTTGTTTGTTGTTGTTAAGCCACAGCCAAGACCCTTAACCAGCTGGTACTGTGGACCAGGATGATAGGAGACTGGATGTTGTCATCTGTAAAATGAAGGGTTGAATGGGGTGCACTAGGAGAGTTTGGAGGTGGATTCAATGGAGGAGCTTCATCCGATCTGATAAAATAACACCATCTATCTCTTGAATTAAATTTAGATACAATAACACAACTATAAATACAGTGCTTCAGAAGAATAATCTGTGTTTATTAATACCTAGCTCACCCTTGTGAAAATTCTGATGTGGTTAACTTGGAATGAGCTTACCATCATCATTAGGAATAAGACAGAGGTGAAAACCTCTCCTGGAAATCTATACCTGAATAGAATTCCTTAAGCCTTTGTCACTCTTAATTCATCCTGACTTTGCTGACTTTCATAGTTTGAAAACCTTTGTGAATTCTTTGGCATAAGAAGCTATTTGGGAGAGATTTAAAATTCTTTAGTGCAAACATGTCAGCATTCTATTACATTCTGACCCTTACTGATTGTTAATGAAGTTAAATGAAGTTTAACTGTACTTCCCAAGCACTCTGTCCCTCTGCCAAGTTATAACTTGGATACCCTCAAGAGACTATCTTTTCCTTAGAGAACTCACAACTTTGTTGCTCACCAGGAACTTCATTTTTCACCATTTAACATTTCCTCCAAATCTCTCCACTAATATTCTTGCCCATTCTCACTGACTCTCCTGCTCACCAGTTGTATTCTCTATTCTATTTGTCAACTGCTTTACCTTTAACAGAAAAACCATGGCCATACTGGTCCATTAATCACAGTCTCCTCCTGCCTCTTTCCCCGACTCCAGCCTTCAACTGCTCTTGGCTCTTGCTGTGAATGACTCCATATACTCAGGTCATTGAGCATCTTTTTTATATCAAGTTCCTCCCTGTACTCCTTCCCATGGCCAGCCCTTGCAGTGCATTCAGTAGAATCCTGGACTTTCTGCCTCTGCACTGACCAAGGAAAACATATGCCAATGCTTTAAGCTTTTTGTGGGCAGACTTTGGTCTCCTTTCCAATCCTTTTTCCCTAGTATCTCCATTTCCATGATTTTTTGTCTGCCCCCAGAAATAATCCCATCTTAATTCCATCCATGAGTGTTAATTTGGAAAGCACATGGGCAATATGTCTGACCCTTCACATGTCAACATTCTTAATCAGAACAGTGCAAGTAGGGGAATAAAGTTAGCATGGGAAATGGAAGTGGAAAGGAAGAATAGCACAATCTCATTTAATCCTCTCAACAAATGTTGTCCTCACTGAGGGATAACAAAAAAATGTTAGAGATTAACTTGTCCAAGGTGACATCTGTTGAGTGGCAGAGAGTTATGTTTTAAAACTAGGTGTTTTTACACTAATGCAATGCAGGGTGTTAATAATAGGGGAGGTATATAGAAGCTCTATTTTCTGCATGGCTTTTCTGTAAACCTCCATCTCTGATTTTAAAAAAAGCAAAACAACAAAACCCAACTGTGTATTTAAATTCCTCCATTATTACTCATGGCATCTTCAATTCTATTCTTAACCCTATAAAGTCCAACTAGTGCTAAGTCTTAAGTTCAGATGGTCTTGAGAAAAGCTCTTCCTTCTAGGCTAAATCTAGTCTTGAATCTCTTTTGTTGAAATGTGCTAGAAACTCTTGATTAATACAAATGTTCAGGAAGGATTTTAAAAAAGTATCAGAGGCATCAAGATGTGACTTCAAATAAAATTCAAATGAAGCCAGTCACAGAAAAAAAATATTAAATTCAAATCTCCTTAGAGGCAATTTATCCTAGAAAATGAATAAGTGATAGCAGATCCCTTCGAAATGCTTTGGGCTCAACCATAGGGCTGATATGCAGTGCAGTTTTGGGTTCCATGTTCCCCACAACAAATTCTGCAAGAAGAGTCATAGAAACGTATCCTCTCAATGCATAGACAATTGTTCCTTTCAGTGATGTCTCTAAATGCTGTATATTTCGGAGCTGTCCATTACTCAGTTCCAGCAATTTATATCTATTCACAGGCTTCTAGAGCTAGAAAATCCCCAGCAACTTTTATAAAAGATTTAGAATAAAAACCCTACTCTGATTTTCTAAAAATTTTCAGATATTCTACATTGTTTAACTGTATATTAAAAGAATAAACTAAAACCATTAAGTAGATCTTATAGTAACTTGGCAGGGGAAGTAAGAGGGGAGGGTTAGTCGTAATCTGTAGCCATCATGGACATACCATGATGCAATCCTCTACAAAATTATTTATTATGCAGGAGCCACACAACTGAGTATTATAAAGCAACAAAAATGAATGGATACAAGCTGTACATACACTATCAATGAATCTCACTGACAAAGTTGAGCAAATGATGTGAAAAAGATTACATAGTATATGGTTCCAGTTGTATAAAGTTAAAAAACAGGCTAAACTATAGAATTTAGCAATGTTGTTCAGGTAGTAAAACTGTCAAGCAAGAAGATGATTACCACAAATATCAGGATAGTTTTGGAAGAAGGGAGAGCTTTATGATTAGAAAGGGGACATGCTGAGAACTTCTGTGCAACAATCTTCTGTTTATCAGGTGGTGGTTATGTGGGTATTCACATTACAATAATTTGATGAGCTCTATATTTATGCTTATTCATCTTTGAATAAGTGCTACATTTCACAGTTTTAAAAAGATTTCTTGTAAAACCCTTAGCCAGAAATTCTTTTATTAGATTTCTAGAAGTTGCTTCTATAATTCAGTTGCCAAATTTTCTCCTCAAAATAATTTGCATACTTTGCTGTACAAGACAATTAGAACCAAGTAATCTAGCATATTTCACTTTTTTTTTTAGTTGGCAAGAAATAGAGCCAAAATTAGTGCTCGAATGGAAAAACCAATTCACCCTAGACTTCTGGTTTACAACCGTTCTCTGTTCCTTTTAAGTAGCCGATGTGTGTATGCGTGCGTGCATGCATGTGTGTGTGTGCGCGCGCGTGCAAAACTCTCCTTCTTTAGGTGTTTTAATATTGTAAGTGTCCTTTGGGGAAGTAGGTAGGAAATCTTTAAAAATTAATAATAAAAGATGCTGTTGCAACATAGCATGGCATAGTGGTTAAGAGCAAGGATGTGTGTACAAACTTGGGTAAATTACTTCTTCGTCTGTGTCTCAATTTTAACACTGTAAAATAAAGACAATAACATGTATGGTTGTTGTGTGGCTTAAATGTGTATATTTAAAATGCATAGAAGAGTGGCACACAGTAAACTATATGTGTTAGCTATTGTTCTCTTGAAGCTTTGTTAAGGTTTGAGTAATTTAGGAGAAAGAACCTCCAAGACTAGAAAGATCCTCCTGGACAAGTCTGAAAAGGCAGCAATAATCAGATAAGTTTACTACTTTAATAGAAACTGGAAATTTATGATAAATTCACATGTCACAAAATGAATATTATTCAACAGGTAACATTTTAAATTAACAAAGCTTACCTTTGTGTTTACTCCTTGGAGAAAGAATTGGGTGCAACTTAATAATGCAGAATTCCTGTTGTCTGTGACTTTCTGTGGAAACAATACTAAAAGTCACACTTTTACGAAAACAAAGAACACCAGAAAACTTTCTGTTAAATATGGCGGATTGAACACATGCTTTATCCATACTCCCTCCCAAAGCTCCACTAACATTAGAAGAAAACTATGGACCAAAATGTCAAGATGTTTTTGAAAGAGGCACGTGAGGTGAATGAATTGGGTTAGTGGAGGACGCTGGCCTAAGAGTCTGCAGCTTCAGGAGAAGCAAGCCAAATCCTGATGTCCAGAACCCCCCAAGGGCCCTAGCACTTAGAAGCACTGTGTTCTTTGAAAGGTGGGGAGGAGGAATAAGGTTGAAAAGATGGGAAAGGGGTGGAAAGTCTGAAATGGGAGCCATTAGATGCTCCATGTCCTTCCCACTGCAAGATACTAGAGGCCATTCTCTGGATAAAATGAGCCAGAGAAGGTCTGGACTCAAATACCAGGAAAAAATGAAGGGCAAGGGTATTACTAGACACTGTGCAGGGTTATGTTAAAATCTACCTTCAGAACCAGGAGACCCCTGGCTGCATTCTGCCTGTTTCTGAGAAGGCCAGGTATATACAACCCTGGGAAGGTCTGGAAGATCCCTTTCTGGAGAAACTAAATGGTCCCAGAAAAGACCTCCAAGTGTTGAAATTTGGGTTGAAGAGGAGGGTTCATGGAATAACAATGCC
>PVKH010014520.1:0-16454 GCA_004027955.1 Chaetophractus vellerosus
GAACCCAGGGCCTCCCATGTGGTACACGGGCGAGCTCTTTATCCACTGAGCTATCTAGCCGGGCCCATCATAATTTTAAACATATTTAAAATTGTTTTCATTTACTTCTTGTAGCATATTAATTTATACTCTAGCATTTGCCTGTTAAAGATTCATACTGGATCTAGAGTTGATTTGTGGAAACATTAGTTCATAATTTCCTTAGAAAAAATTTCTTTGAAGTAAAAAAAACTGCACTTTAAGCCACTTCCAGCTCCACTCCCAAATATTTTGTGCAGGTGATTCTGCAGAGCCCAACTAAGGGAGGTGAGAAGAGTGAACTGCAGAGGATTGCTGCCATGCTAATCAGCTCAGCCTCCAGGGATGCAGTTTTTTACAATCCCTGGCAATTTAAATTTAACAAAATATATATTTAGAACTAGAATTTCATTGGAATAGCCTGTGAATAGGGTAAGTTAATTGGAAAAAGGGGCGGGGGCGGAGCTTTTAGTGAAATAGTTCCTAACCTATTTTGAGAGAACTCTTGTGGATCCTGAAGAAAGCACAACAATCACTTTCACAGATTTCAGGTAAAATCTCAAGGGCTTTCATTTCAAAGGTAGAGGATTTTCCTCAGAATTCTCCCAGTATTGTGAACATGTCAATCAACAGAAGCAGTTCTTGTCTGTACTCATTTTCCCTTTTATCGGCGTGGTGACAGAAGGGGAACATTTCCACAAAAGGAAAAAGGAGGTTGGTAGTTGGTAGTTTAATTGCTACAGAATAATATCGTTACTTGACAGTTGCTGAAAAAGCCCTTATTTTCTAGTATTTAGTAGTAAAGAATAATATTGCAGGAGTTCTACAGATGTCAAGTGTGGTTATTCCAGTGATCTTAAACTGGTCCTTGTTGACTGCTCGAATGACTCCCATCAAGACTATTCTGTAGCTTGATTTTTAATGGAGGCAAGACTAGCTTGCCAACAAAGGTCTAAAACTCCGGGATTATTGAACTTCAGATGCATTTTGCCAAAAGAATGCCACTTTTGCCCTAGAAGACTACTAATCTAGACTTGTTTTTGAAAACTGAAAATCTTGCTTTGAGACACTGGCAAAAATTTTGAGTCTATGTGTGTGTAACATGGAGTAGTCACAACTCCAGTAGGATCTCCAGCCACCCTCTCTGAAACTACTTTCAGCTGAAATAGCTTCCTCAAAAGGAAGCCTTCCTTGACCCTGTAGACTAGGTTAGGTTTCTAGTTTATGCTCCCATAGCACCCTGCACTGTTTCATCCTTAAATCACATGTAACTGTACATTCATGTGGGGGATTATTTTAAGAATCCTTATCCTGATCCTCTGAGGTATGTGCCTGGTTCACAGCTAATCACATACCTACATTAAAACTGCTTTTCAGTTATATAAGATCAATTTATAATTCCTTTTCTTTGAACTAGTTAGCAATATAACTTTTTTTTTTTTTTAATTTAAATTTTAACAAGGATCTTCTTTAGACCAGGGCTGATCCTGTCATCAAAGATAGTCATGACGGCATTTGAGGTTAAAGGAAAATTGTTCTGGACCTCTTAATATTTTAAAGTAGCTTAACAGGATTAGAAACGATACCCAAAAATCTAGAATCCATATATGGTTCTATTTTTAAAATTCAGAGTTTTAGAAGTGCTCTTAGATTACCTGCTTTATGATGCTTAAGGTACTCAACCCCATTCTTACAAGTCTGTTACTGTTTAAAGCAGGGGATTTTAAGGAGTCTGTGAACTTGAATTGAAATTCAAAAAACATTCTTGTGGGTCGTGTTGTTGTGGGGGTGATATATTAAATTATACACAGTATAGTGTGGACTTGGTAAGGGGTCCATGGTTTTCACTTGACTGGCAAAAGGGTCCGTGGAAGAAGAAAGTTTAAGGACCCCTGGTTTAAAGTGATAGTTATCCTCATAGATGAGAAAGTATGTTAGCTTCTATCCACGACTGACTTTGGTAGATAAGGAAATGGAAGATTTTATTGATGTCCAAAATGTGTAGTATCGATGATTGTCATTTATGTTATAAAATTTATTGTTCAGAATGTAAGTTTTAAATTTGTTTAGAAATGTGAGTATTCTTGAGGAATATAACTAGTAGTAAAATCTTGTATTACAAGATTTTTGCATTTACATGAATTTTCACTCATTTTTCAGAATCTGTTCCTAGAGACAGAGAACCCAATACAAAAATGAGAACATGTATGCATAATCAGAAGGATGCAGTGCAAATGCCTAGTGAAACTCTGAAAGCAAAAATGGTACCTGAGAAAGTTCCCCGCAGATGTGCTACTGTTGCTGCAAATAAAATAAAGATATTGAGTAATGTAAAAGAAACTATTTCAGGACCAGAAAATGTCTGGATTAGGAAAAGTAGCAGAAAACTGCCCCATCGAAATGCTTCTGCTGCGGCTAAGAAAAAATTACTGAATGTTTATAAAGAGGATGATACAAGCATAAATTCTGAAAGTGAAAAAGAGCTAGAAGATCTTAATAGCAAAATGCTTTTTTTAAGGCGGTTCAGATCCTGGAAAGAAAAAGCACAATAGTGACTGTGAAAATGCAGAAGTGGAAGCTGAAAACAAAAATGACCATAAGTATTAGCTGGCAGTTGCCTTCTGCTTCTAGTTCTAAAGTAAATCCCTTGTTGGCATCTTCTCTAAAAAGCCTTATTGGTCAAAGTGGGAGGAAGGCTTCCTCCAGCCAACCTTTTTACAGACATGCACTCTAGAGAATTCTATGGATGAAATAGAGAGTGTAGTTGGAGAGGTGAAAAGTGGCCTTTCATAAGATTATCATTCCTTTCCAGAAAGCAAGAGTCTTGAAGAAATCTCTTGATTCCTTAGAGGAAGAAATGGGAAGTGTACAGAGTATATAAGAAAACATTTCAGGACTCAAAATCTCAACCTGATGCTAATTTTAAGGGTTGTGCATTAGAATATGAAAATTCAGGTCACCATGACTGTGTCATTACTGAAATCAGAGAAAAAATTTAGAGAAGCACATTTCAACAGGAAATTCCATTAAACCTATTTGCTTCTGAGTGAAAGAAATACCTTAGCTAAATTCAGTCCCTATAATTCACATCCCCAAAGATTGGAAACCAGTATATTCAATGATGGGGATGTTGAGAATTAAGTTCTAAAGTAGAGTGTTGGAAACAGGCAATTATAGAAAATTCATTATGTCTTATTTTGTTAACAATACTGGAATTTATACTGAATGATGACCACTTGATATGACTAATTCAGGGAATATATATTTTTCTATGGAAGTTATGAATGTGACCATCACAGTTTCTTTTATTTCTATTTGCATGTAGCAGTATTTAAAGAGATACCAAAATGTGCCTCATTAAGGGGCAGGTCTTAATTTTAATCAAACGTAAAAAAGTAGAGATTAAGACCAAAATAATAATATTTTAGATAACAGTGAAAGTCTCCCTCTTATGTTTGTTTTTGGAAGTGTAAGCAATAGCACCTTAAAAGTAAGAACTTTATGAAAAATTTGAGCAAATTTATCACAATCCCATCACAATGAACCTTCATGACAGCATGCCATTGTGGCCTTTGCTAGGATTAGGAAATCTGGTCATGAGTCTACAAAGAAGTTCTTTGCAGTGGAGTTTAATTTGTTGTTAATATATTTGTTGAAATTAAGACCACCAGATTAAATGAATGTATTGTCAAATCTTAGTAGTATGTTATTGGAAAACTAAATTGTTAGGACCTAGTTGTTTTCCCATTTCAAAATATCTGTGAATATTAATATATGATTTGCATGTATAAATTTAAAAAAGTAAAATACAGAAACCTAGGAGTTATTCCATTTTTATTAGGAGACAAATGCATATTTTTAGGTTATACAGATGGACCACGTTTTTAGATTATTTGAAAAATTTGTTGGTTCATGTCTGTTCAGAAAAAAAAACAAAACTTTTTTTTCCTTTTAGCATAACCAGCATATTTCTAACCCTGAGTCTGTGTCCTTTGCTCTGTTTGCAGTATCTTTTCCTCTGAAATACTAATGCCAGTCTCTTGTGAATATACAGATGAGAAAGGGAAAAGAATTCCTAATAAATTGCTAATATTTTTTAGGTGAATGGGAATTGGTTTTTGAGCACTAATGAAATGGATGAACCTATTTTAATCCCATATTTATACTTACTTTCACAGAAATTTCTCATTGGTTGTAGTCTCAACAGATACCATACAATGAAAATATTTGTCTCAAGACTTTTATGCAAAACCTTCCAACTATATCAGTGTTATGAAAGATTCTGAACTTTGAATATATAATTTACCATTGTGGAATTAATTTTTGTCAGTACTTGAGATTGTATTCATCAGCCTTCTTTCATAATGGATCCCTTTTCCAATTTAGTATTTACTTTGAACTTATGTTTGCCTTTTAAAAATGCCTGGCCTAAACTTATTGTTACTGCATGTAATAAGCACTTATTTAAAACAACGTTCTTGTAAAAATGTATGCAGAATTGAAATCATGGCCAAATATATTAACATTACCCTATTTACAATAATTTAAACCAGCTTTCCAGAAAATATTTCTTTAGAATTTAATTGTGGAATCAAACTGAGAATTTTACTGGTAAAAATAACAAGTTATTCAACAAAAGGTCTAAGAGAGTGATGCCCAAATAGTTTCTGCAATTCATTCATTCTATAAGCTCACCTAACCCAGGAGTCCTAAAGTAGTTTTAAAAGACCACATTGGTAACTTTGTGAATTCTATCCCACTAAGGATACCCAAACCTTCCTAACGTCTTAACTGGATAGCAATTTGATTTTATTAATTTATACTTAATGTTTAAATTTTGCTTAAAAACACAAACTTTTTTTTTTTTGAAATAGATGTATAAAATTTCTAAATACTGATTTTATGTAAATACTTTATTTTACTACTTCTCCAGATCTTTAGTAGGCTGTTGTGTATGTCCATTTAAAACAAGAGATTTCTGGCAACTTTGAGCGTTTATGATTTTTTTTAAAAAAGCTCACAGACCCCAAAGTAGTCGTTAACTTGTGGCTATTTACTGACAAGCCTCCAAAATGCAAACCATTCCGTCTGTTTCCAGCACAACTCAATGTAGAAAAATGCATTTTTATTTCTCATTGCAATAATGGATATTTTATTTTTCAGTTAAACTATGCTACAGTTCCTTTTTTCTCCTGCTTGGGATAGTGCTCCGCAAACGTCTTCCAGCACATTTTAAAGAGAGAACCAATTAAAAAATCGCAATTACTGCTTTGCTTATTAATGAAAGGCTATTTAAAACAAAAAACTAATTTTATATTAAAAATGGCCAAGTTTTAAAATAGAAGCAACTATTTTTACATTCTCTAATCTAAAAATAAGTCTTTTAGATCAGACCGACAACTATCAGCTTTCGAAATGTGAATTCCTATCGCGAGGTTAGTTTCATTTTCATGGCACCATGAAGCGCTCTATTTTTTCCCGCCCTTGCATCCGCCCGGGTGCGCTGGGCCGCAGGCGCGCCTGGCCCCTCCGCCGCCGGCGTCCTCGTCCGGGCGTCCTGCCGCGCCGATGCGCGGAGCGACGGGGCCGGCACCTACCTTTGGCGGCCCTGAACTCGCCCGAGTCACTCCCAACCGCGATGGAAACGGAAACGGGCTGGAGGGCCAGACTCGAGGGCGGGCCTTCCCCCGGAAATGCACCGCCTGGGCAAGGGGCGGCTGAGCCCCTCCACGCCGAGGCCGTTACCGTGGAAACGGGAGCCCCGGCACGCGCCCGCCCCTGCGCTCGCCGCATGCTGCTAGCCCGCAGTCCTCCAGCTCTCCGCCTCCCCGGCCCGCCTCCCCGCGGGAGAAAAGGCGCGGTTTTCCACGCCTGGAAGCAGCGTGCGGGGCGGCGTGCGGGGCACGGGGCTGTGCGCCGGGCGGGGCACGGGGCTGTGCGCCGGGCGGGGTGGGAGGCGGGACGGGACGCGTGTGCGCGTGCGCGGGCCCGCGGCGCTGCAGTTGGGCTGGGCCGGCCCGTGGCGGGCTATGGCTGCCACGTTCTTCGGGGAGGTGGTGAAGGCTCCGTGCCGAGCCGGGACGGAGGACGAGGAGGAGGAAGAGGAGAGGAGGAGGGAGACGCCGGAGGACAGGGAGGTCCGGCGGCACCTGGCGCGGAAGAGGTGAGGTCCTGGGCTCGGGAACCCGCGGGGCCGCGCGCGGGCCGGGGCGGGCCGCCAGCTGCCGGCTTTCCGCGCAGACCCCGGGGCGGAGCGAGGGCGCACGGCCTCAGCGGGCAGGGCCCGGGTTCAAGCCCGGGGTGCTGCCGCATGTGCGCAGCGACTCCGCGGCCGCCGCGGGCCGGGCTGCTGGCGATGACGCTTGCGGGAGCCCGGGCTCCTGTTAGGTGCGGCCGGAGCAGCTGTGCTCGTGTTCTCCCGAGAGTGAAACCGTTCCGGGGCAGTCGGAGGCAGGCATTTTATACTAAAGCGGTTGCCACCAAGGCTTTCTTTAGCATTTATTTGGGCTTGGTTTCTTTTGGATTTTTAAAGTGATCCTTCCAGGTCTTGTAGAGTTTTCTAAGGCTCCGGTGCTGTAATCTTTCCTCACGTTTGCCAAATATTTGGTTCATGAACATTATCTCAATTCTTTTAGAACTTTTTATTTTATGCCCCCCCCCCATTATGCGTCACTAGCAAATGGATACTAAATATTTTCTTTTTATTATTTCTTCCAGACACACAATTTGGAAAGAATAGTGAAATGACCTCGACCCCATACACAGTCGTAAATTTAGTTATCAAGATTTTGCCACATTCTTTTCATTTTCCCTTGCCCTTAGGCGACTCTCAGACACCACATTGTTCAGTACGCACTTCAAACGATATGGGTATTTTCTTATGCCATTAGCACCCCTAACAAAATTAGCAGTAAGTCTTTGATATTTACTACCCAGTCCAGGGTCCAGTTTACCTAGCTGCCTCCAGCAGGGCATTTTATAGAGTTCGTGTGAATCAGATTCCTCACAAGGAGTACACATTGCATTTAGAGGTTTTTGTCTCTTGAGCCTTTTTCATTTGCATCAGCCCCCTTCTGTTTTTGCCCTTGTTGAGAGACTGGTCCTGTGAAATAGCCTGCTTTCTGGTTTGTCTGATTGCTACCTTCTGGTTTTCATTTAACTCATGTACCTACCTGAATTTCTTTTAAATGGGTGTTTTACTCTAGAGGCTAGGCCAGATTTAGGTCCAATATTTTTTGGCAAGAAGGCTTCAAAGGTGATTTCTTTGTGTTTCCCTTTGCACACCATGTCCAGTCGTCCCATTTGTCTGGGTGCTGAGATTGATCCGTGGCTTGTGGGCAGCTACTGGTTTTATTTATTGGTTGGAGTTGCCTGACTCCATTGTTGTCCGTAGGACTATAACCATGTTCTTTATTTAAAAAAAATTTTTTTAAAGACGACTTTTTTATTTATTACATATCCCCCCCCTTCTGCCCATTCCCGCCGCGTTCATTTTTGCGATCCTCTGTGTCTGCTTGTCACCCCCCGCTGCAGCGACCTGCCCGCGGCCCTGCCCGCGGTGGCCTGCCCTCTCAAGGCGGCCTGCCCGCTCGAGGAGGCCCCAGGAACCGAACCTGGGGCCTCTATGTGGCAAACCGGCGCCCCACCAACTGGGCCACAGCCGGCCCCCCGTGTTCTTTATAAAATTAAAGTTTGCATTTTACCTTTTTGAGAATCATACTTATGTGCTGTTCATCATAACATGGTACTGAATATATTTATCTTAAGTTGCCTTAGTTTTACCTTCTGTTTCTTGTGTTAGGGAGGTGCGGCTCCTTCGAAGACAGACAAAAGCATCTTTGGAAGTTTCCCTGCTAGAAAAATATCCTTGTTCAAAGTTTATCATTGCTATAGGAAATAATGCAGTAGGTAAGTGAAAATGCAGATTAGACATTCTGTTGAAAGAACAAAATTGAAGTTATTTCCTTCATCATAAAAGATTTCAACTGGTACTTGAGTTAAAAAAAAGTCATAGTAGTGTAACTTTTTCTTCTGAATAAAATCTATTCCCTAAGTTTATTTTTCATGTGGCCTCATCTTTTTCATAAACTTAAAAAATAAGATTTATAGGAAATGCTCCTGGCTTTAGGAACTTTCCAGTAT
This sequence comes from Chaetophractus vellerosus, assembly GCA_004027955.1. Taxonomy (NCBI): domain Eukaryota; kingdom Metazoa; phylum Chordata; class Mammalia; order Cingulata; family Chlamyphoridae; genus Chaetophractus; species Chaetophractus vellerosus. Next base: position 8,161 of record PVKH010014520.1, read on the forward strand.
GTGGAGGTTTCCAAGTTTCCTGTTTTGGGCCAGCCTTGGAGGAAGGGAGAAGTGTGTGTACATAAGCCCTTGGTAGCAGTGGTTCTTAAAAGTTTTTGAGTTAACAGACTCCTTTGAGAACCTAATAAGAACTCTAAAAATAACAACAATCGCTAACAATTTTGAGCACTTAAATTCCGAGTGCTGTATGCATATTAATCCACTAGATGGGTTAAAGGTAGGGACCCTTCTAGAACAGTGTGCATGTATAAGCATACACACAATCTGTATAATTTCAGGGCACTCACAGGCTCTGAGGAGAGCTTTCAGGAACCCCAGTGAAGATCTCTTGCCTTAAAAGGTAGCCCGACCACTTTTAGAACATAGTAAGGACTTGATGAATAATTACTGACTCATGTATAGAAAGTTCTCCTGGCCTAAAATCTTCAGTAGAGTGTTTCACAATGAAGTATGGTAAAACCTCTCTCCATAAACCCGTCTTGGTTCCTGACTCTTGAGATTGTGCCCAGGGTGTGGCCTTTAACTTCTGTAGGGCCTCAGTTTCCTTATCTGCAGAATGGCCATGTGAGGGAGACTGGCTCTGTCTTAGTTTGCCCGGCTGCTGTGACAATTGCCACACAGTGGTTTGGCTTAAGAACACAGGTTTCCTGGCTTCACGGTTTGGGAGGCTAGAGGTCCAAAATCAGGGCGTCAGCAAGACCATGCTTTGTCCCTAAGTCCCCAGTGTTCCGGCGCTGGCTTGCCACAGCCCTGGGGGCTCCTTGGCTTGCGGCTCTGCCTCCTGTCGCATGGCGAGCCCTCGCTCCTGGCATCTGCTCTTCTGACTTCTTTCTGCATGACTGCATCAGAATTTCTTCTGCTGATAAAGGACTCCAGGAATATGGATTAAGGCTCATCCCGGTGCGGTGGGGCCACATCTTGTAACTAATAGAAACACCTTCAGGAGGTCCCACAGGAATGCGATTTAGATTAAGAACATGGCTTTTGTTGAGGCACCTTTATCAGCCTGCGCCAGTCTTGAATGGCTCTTTCTGCTCAAAAATTCTAGAGTAACTTGAGCTTTTTATGGAATAAAGATGCTACTTGCAGAACAAAACGTTAACCTATGTGAATTGTCTTTCCCAGCATTTTTGTCAACATTTGTTATGAATTCAGGAGTCTGGGAAGAAGTCGGCTGTGCCAAACTCTGGAATGAATGGTGTAGAACAACGGACGCCCCCAGCCTGTCCCCCACAGACGCTTTTTGTGTGTTCTACCATCTAAAATCGAATCCCTTGGTATGTGAAATCTAACTTGTATGCCTACAAAGTAGTTATTTACGCATTGTTTATACAGTATTTGAATTATGTGTTAGTTTATATCTTTGAAGCTGAAGAATTTGGCACTTATCACTTGTTTAATAAACACTAAAGTGAGTTTTGTAGTGTGTTGGTGGAGTTCTTACGGGGTTCTGAAATGTCTTGGTTAGAAACAAACTGTAAGCATTAGATATTTAAAGCTTGCCCTTGTTCAAAAAATTATTTCAGCTGGTGTCTTGAAACATGCCAAAAGGCAAGGTCACTCCACTAGGACAGGGAGTTCTACTTTGTTGCATTCTACCCAATATTCACTCAATGCCTGTTACCTACGGCAAACTCGGTAAGCATTTGTTGAATTCTAAAGACAGTTCTGTTGACCTCAAGGCTCATCCTGACCTAGTTTGCCATGAATGTTAAATTTAAAACATAAAAAAACACAACTTTTTATTTTGGAAGACTTTCAAACTTGAGCGTTACAAAAATAATACAAACCCATACAGAGAGCTCCCTCAAACCTACCAGATCCACCAATTTTAACATTTTGCCACAGTTGCTATATCATTTTAGCTCTCTCTCCATCAGTCTATAATCCATCTATCCATCAGTCTATTTATTAATCAATTTTCTGAACACACCTTGCTCCTTGAACCCTACTGCCATGTACATTTCCTAAGAACAAAGATACTTATGTATCCACCTTAAGTATAGTTATAAGGCTTAAGAAATTTAACATTGATAAAAAACTTAGTCTATATTCCAGTTTTTTCCTATGTACCAATAATGTCCTTTTCAACCTTCTTTCCCTTATTAGATCCCACCCAGGATCACGTATTACCTCTAATTGTCATTGTTTCTTTAGTTGCTTTCTTTGTTTTAATTGTGGGAATATATATATACAACATATGCTTTCCCACCTCAGCCACTCCTAAGCATACCATTTCCTGGGATTACTCACATAACACTGTGTTGTGGTACCCTCACCACCTTCCAGTAGTAAATCTTTCCCATCTCCCCAAACAGAAATCCTAACCCCATTTTGCATTAAATCCCATTCCCTGTACCCCTCATCCCTGGCAACTTGTACTTTAATTTCTGTCTCTCTGGGCTTGCATATTCTCCATTATTTTCTTTGTAGCTACATGGAACTTAAATTTGGCATCCCAAATCTGTAACAATCTGGTTTGCTTTGGTACCAACTTAACTTCAATGGCTTACACAAACTGGTCTTACACCCTTCCGTCCCCTCCAGCTTTTACATAGTTCTCATCACAAATGATGTGTTTGACATTGAGTCTAATACCACTGATTTCTCATTACATTTTATGCATTTGCCTTTTAGATCCTGTAGGAAGTAGGAAGCGGAGTTACAAACCAAAAATACAGTAGTGCTAGATTTATATTTGCCCATGTTTGTTACCCTCACTGGACATCTTTTTTTCTTTATGCGGCTTTGATGTATTGTTTACTGTCCTTTCCTTTCAACCTGCAGAACTCTCTTTGGCATCTCTTGTAGGGCTGGTCTGGTGGTGATCAACTTCCTCAGCTTTTGTTTATCTGGGAATGTCTTAATTGCTCCCTTATTTATTTATTTGAGGTACTGGGGATTGAACCCAGGACCTTGTACATGGGAAGCCAGCACTCAACCACTGAGCCACATCCGCTCCCTCTCCCTCATTTTTGAAAGACAGTTTGTCAGATATAGAATTCTTGGTTGGCAGTTTTTTGTTTTCAGCACTTAAGTATGTCATCCTGCTTCCGTCTTGCCTCCATGGTTTCCAGTGCAAAATCGGCACTTAATCTTATTGAGACTCCATTGTTTGTGACGTGGTTTTTCTCTTGCAGCTTTCAGAATGCTCTGTCTTTGGCATTTGACAGTTTGATTACAATGTGCTGTGGGGTCAGTCTATTTGGGTTTATGGTGTTAAGAATTCATTGAACATCTTGGATGTGGATATTTATGTCTTCAGTTAATTTTGGGACATTTTCAGCCATTTTTTTGACTATTGTCTCTGCTCCTTTCTCTTTTTCTCCTGGGATTCCCACAGTGCATGTATTGGTCCAATTGTTAGTATCCTTTGGTTCCTCAAGCTCTCACTTTTCTTCATTCTTTCCTCTTTTTTGCTTCTTGGACTGGATGATTTCAACAATCTTATCTTCAAATTTGCTGGTTTTTTCCCAATCTGCTGTTGAACCCTCTAGTATGTCCCAGGTGTGGTGCTCCTCAGTGATGGTTTCTAATGATTTAATCTTCTTTGCCTGAGCCATGGCTTCTTGTTTCTTGTATGTTTTATAACCTTTTGTTGAAACCAGACACTTTTGATATGTTAATGTGTTATTGCTGGAATCTAGACCCTGCGACCTCCCTTCCTTAAGCTGGTATCCAGCTGGTGTCCTGACAGGGCTTTCCTTGAATGTGGGGAGCTTAAACAACCAAAAAGTAGGAAGAACACAAAACAACAAAACACCCTCCCCACTCTGCAAATTGACCTGTGCAAGTGCTCTCCTTCAGGGCTTAGTCATACAATGAGTTTAGAGAATGACCAGAGGCAAAAGGAGAGGGGGGTGGGTCTTATTTGGGCATGTGCACGTGGCCCTGAGAATTCCCTGGTTTACCTTGATAGGAATGTCCCCTCTTCCCTAAGAAACAGTTTCCTCACAATCCTGGGCACTGCACTCTATTAGAGCCAACATTCCCTTGCTCCAGGTGACATGACTTGACTGCTTTCCTACAGCATTTTGTAGGAGAGCTCAGTGAGCTGCCTTGTACATGGAGGGCTAGTTCTGGGACAGCAAGTCTCTCAGGCCACCACCAGACAGATTGGGCCAGACATACATGCTCCCAGTATATTTAGAGGGCTACTCTGCTCCCTCTGGAACCAGGACCAGGGATCTGCACAGGGAGATGGGGCCAGCTCTGCACCGAGCCAGTGAGGGGTACGGGAGGAGTCAGCCAGGGTGCCGTGAGATCCTAAAGCCCTTTTCTTGAGTTGGTGCTTGCTCTGTTACTGCAGTTCTTTAACTGTTTTCTGGTGCTTTGAGAGAGATGTTTCTTCCTATTTGTGCTGGTTGTTCAAAGCTGCAGTGGAGGGGATGGAGCCCTCAAGTGTCTTACACCGCTGCCTTGGTCGGGGCTGGGCCCTGCCTGATTTTTTTAGGTTATAAAGACATGCTGCAGTTGATGCAGTGCTTTTGTTGGGTTGCATTCGGAATCCTAATCTTGGCTTTCTTCAGGGACCGTGGCTTGCTGGGTGATGAGGGAGACAAGTCAGGCAGATGAGGCACCCAGCACGTGTTACCATCTGAGACCAGGGACAGGAGTTCACACGAAGAGGAGTAGGTGATGCCCTGGTGGTGTGTTGTTTGCTCTAGAATGTAAGGACCCAGCATTAGCCTTGGAAACTGTAAAATCTTCTTTTATAATATTTATAGTTTGTTTCCAAAACATGTAGTTCAATGTAGTGTAACTTTTAATTTGCATAAGGATTTTTTTTTTAAAGATTTATTTATTTTATTACATATCTCCCCTACCCCCCGCTGCGGCGACGCGCCGAGACCGGTCACTGCGCAGGTGCGGCTTTCCCCGCTTGTGAGTGGCTTCTGCTTCCATTCACGGCCGGTTCTGCTTCAGTTCACGGGTGGCTGGCTGCGCTCCATTCGCGGGCGACCTGCCCTGCCCGTGGCGGCTTTTGCCCTGTCCACGGCGGCTCTGGCCCGCCCATGGCGGCTTGCCATTCTCAAGGCGGTCTGCCCGCTAGGAGAGGTCCCCGAGAACCGAACCCGGGGCCTCCCATGTGGTATGCCGGCGCCCTGTCCACTGGGCTATCGAGCCAGCCCCCTGCATAAGGATTTTGATAAATACCCAGTATTTATATGTTTTTACTTCTTAATAAGGAAACTAAGCATATTCTCATATCTGATCCTTTGCTGAAAGGTTTCACTTTAGAATAGATAGCAAAGGTCAAATATGAGAAATTTCTCTTACTGTGTCTAGGTGTTGCATTTATTGGTTGGCTATGTCTTGACGATCCACAGCTACTTGTATAGTTAAGTATATATCCAGTCTTCTTTTTCTTCCTCTCCCCTACCTCCTGTGCTTCCTTTTGGTTATTAAGTGTTATTTCTGGCGGTGTTTTAGTAGGAGACACAGTTGGGTTGTACGGCTGGAATCTTTCCATGAGTATTAATAATCAGAAGTCTGCCCCATCCTTTTCTGGCATCATGGCATTGCGTATTATTTCACTTCGTATTGGAGTGTGTGGGCTGGACTTTGTTTAGGATATCAGCTAGATATGATAGCATATGATGCTTAAGTTATGTAGAGTGTGTGTTGTGAGGATAATCTTCACAGTGTGTGACCCCCAAACGGAGCTATCCCCCTTGTATAGAAGGTGGTGTTTACTGGTGTGGTGCCTCCGCCTCCCATAGGGCCTCCTGGGTCTCTCTCAGTGGGCACTTAATTCCAGTGGGAGATGCTGGGAGTGGCTCGATTCCTGATGCTTTAGGCAGTATCAAATTCAGGAAGATAAGTGGTATGTAAGTGTTGTGTTAGGAGTCGCTCTGTGTGCATATACTGGCAGTTTGGGATGTGCCTAAAATTTGTTTGCTTGACAAAACCTTGGATTTGCTTTTTCAGGTTATCCTTTGTCAGTGCAGTTGCTATGTTGCTGAGGATCAGCAGTACCAGTGGCTGGAAAAGGTAAGAGAGAAAGGAAAATCCCTGAGTGGCGAGACTGCCATGGCAGCCAGTTTTTTAAGAGCTGTGTCTTTTCATTTAAAGTCACGCACACTGACCCCAGCTGGGAAAGATGTACTTGCCATTTTTCCTCGAAAATACGGGAGGAGTTTGTTACAGCATGTAAAGAGTTAACACAACCAGTTTAACAAGTGTCGTCGTTGTTGTGCTAGATGTTGTAGTCGTTGTGCTAGATGTTGTAGGTGGTAGTTGGATTCTGCCCACCCAGTTCATTGTTTTGTTTGAAAGAAGAAAAAAGCTGCACACATGACACAGCATGTCATGGCCACGGTGAACATCTGCACTGTGGGTTGATGGAGAGGAAGTGGGAAGCACTGACGGAAGCAGGAGTGAACTGGAGCCGGCGTTCAAGGACGGCACTCGGTGCTCACCCAGCCCGGACTCCATATGTCCCTGTGTGTTTCTTTATTCACATTCAGTTTTCCTAGCATTAGGCCTAAATAGATTAGATCATTTGGTTAGAAATTGTGCACAATTCATTAAAACAGATTTTCTAGTGAAGAGTTTAACTCAAGTCAGAAGTTGAGAGAATAATCATAATTTTGGCAAGATGTGTGTTATTTTTAAATGAAGTAGATTTTAAGGTTTGAGGCCTTTATGCATACATTTAGTAACACCTCAGCTTGAATCTTAGCTATATTTTTATATCGGTATTGCAATTAAATTCATTAGCTATAAGAAATCTGGTATGCACCTGTGGCTTCGTGTCCTAGGACAGCCATAACAAAGTACCGCAAAGCAGGCTGTTTCAAAGAACAGAAATTCATTGTTTCCCAGTTGGGGAGGCCGGAAGTCCGAGATGAAGGAGTCGGCCGGGCTGTGCGGCCTCTGAAGTCTTGGGTTCTGGCAGTGGCTGGCCAGCAAGCCGCGACAACCTTGGCAGCGTCCTTCCATCACATGGCTGTCCTTTCTCTCTCCCTGGAGTTCTTCTGCTTCATAAGCACACCTGGATTAGGGCCCACCTTGGTTAATAATCAAGGGCCTCATCTTGATAACATCCCCAAAGAGCCTGTTTGCAGATGAGGGCACATTCACGGTCAGGGCCTTAGGACAGGAGCGTGTCTTTTTGGGGGACACGTTGGATCCCTGACAACCTGTTTTAAACGAGATTGGCGTACTTATTAAATGTTGATCATTACATGGAAGCTGTGAACTCCCCTCTTCCCGACTAGATACATGATATTGCATTCATGTGTTTATGTGTATTTTTCTAGGAGAAAGTCCATAGCTTTCTTCAGATCTTAAAATGCTAAGAACTGCTGGTTTAATTTTTGTTTATTTATGAAGGCTGACTCGTACCAAAAAGATGTCATTATTTTTGTGTTATGAACACATTTTCTTTCCCAGAATTTTAAAAAATATATAAAATAAGACATTTTCAAAACAGTTTTCATCAAAAATGTGTTTCTGAGGGGCCCTCTGTGGCCCCCCCTGCTGGTTGGTTTGAGTAAGCCACATAATCCTGATAAATTACACAGGCTCTAGCAGGTGTCAAATTTTGTGGATGCATACTATAAACTTTTCTAGGGAGGGTGATAAATTAGGCCCTGTGAGTCATGTTATATCTCTTAAATGGGATGTACCTGGGAAGAAATGTATATAGTGTTAGCTTTCCTACGTTTATTTACAAAGCCGTGATACAATGAAATTAGTCTTACAAAACACTTATGGCACATAATATAAAATCTTTAGTTTTATTCTTTGAAAATAGCCATTTTCTTCTCTTCATAAAATATTTTCAGATAAGGTGCAGTGACTTGACCTCAATTCCTTTTCCTTTAAAAATAGCTGCTTTCTTTGTTCACATCACCATAGACTGTAAAAGCTGGAAGGGACCGTGGTATCCATTGCACCCAAGCTCTTCGGCTTGCAGAAGCTGGCACTGAGGTCTAGAAGGCTTAAAGCCTGCCCGCAGTCGATGCAGGGTTGTTGATCAGTCGAGTTCCAGGTGTAACAGAAGAAGGAGTGGGCGTGGGGTGAGGCCGTGCACGCAGGTGCCTGCAGTCGGGTAGCTGTTGGGTTGGATAACAGTCCTGCCGGTGCTGCTCCAGGTGGCAGCTCCGTCCCGATCACAGACGAGGGAAGTGACCTGGAGAAGAGCTGACGGCTAAAAATTCAGGCCCAGGCCAGAGGAGCGGCCAAGCACGTGCTCTTTCTCCAGGGCATGCCTGCCTCACTCCCGCCAGGTGAGAGGGTGCTGTGGATGGTGTTAGGCACATAGCGAGAGGCATGTTTCCATTCTG
>PVKH010014521.1:0-16453 GCA_004027955.1 Chaetophractus vellerosus
AGTCGGCCCTCTGCGGCGGCGGCTCGCTCCATTCATGGGTGGCTCCATTCCGTTTTCACGGGCGGCTCCGCTCCATGGTTTGCGGGCAGCAGTCCTCCATGTTTTTTTGCGGGCTGCTGGCTTCCGCTTCGCAGGCAGCAGCTCCGCTTTTCACGGGTGACTTTGTCATGCCCGTGGGCGGCTTTTTGCCTTGCCCACCGCAGCTCTGCCCGCCCACGGCAGCTTGCCTTTCTCAAGGCCGTCTGCCCGCTCGGAGAGGTCCCCGGGAACCGAACCCGGGCCTCCCATGTTATACCCCAGCGCGCTCTTTATCCACTGAGCCATCTAGCCGGGCCCTAAACATTTCATATATGACATGCCTTAAACATTTCACCCAGGCCCTACCTCAGGGGAAGTACACATTAAAAAAGTGTCAGCCCAGCCAGCAGTGTTTTCCCAGGAGCTGTGTGGGACTCAAGCTGAGTGAGTTCTGGGTTCTTACTGTCAGGGGTGTTTTTGATTCAAGTATCTCAGGTAATTCATGAGAATGGAAGAGAATTGGTTTTTATTAAAACCTGTGATGTCAGTTCCTGAGGCAGTGTCCCCATAAGCCATGGAAACCGCCTTCAGATCGAGCAGGGTGAAAAGGCAGCTGGGATGAGCAGCGTGTCTGCATTCCCTCTCCCTGCCACACGTTGCTGGTTACCAGCGCACTTGCACCATAGGGGTAAGGTCAGAACCACCGCCCTGGGTGACCTCAGCCCCTGCCCCCTGCAAGGCGACGGTCATTTACACCATGGCTTCCCTGCTGCTGCTGAGCCCGAAATCAGCTTGCAGCTGGGCCTTTGACCCAGAGGAAGCTGCCCCTGCGGGAGCCTGCTGAGATCACCCAGGCACGGCCTCAGCAAAGTGCAGCGTTGTGTTTTTCTAATTTAATTACCACGAGGGAAGAAGTATTTGGAGCTGTGGATTCCTGACTAATCTGGAGAGGCAACTATTCCGGTCTGTCTCTAGGGCTAAAATTAGTAACCTGAGGGCCAGTTTGCCTTTGAGGGGGCGTTGCTTCTCGCTCTCTGGGTGCTGGGATGCCGTGTTTGCTTCCCTGTCCTCACCAAGTTGACTCGGGCCAAGGCGGGTGCTACGGCTGCATTCTACTCCACCTCTGTGCTTTTATGACTCACTGGGCTGGCTTAATAGGCAGAACAGACGTCCCTTTCTCCTGTTTTAGTACAACATCAGGAGAGGCTGCAAAGTTTCCAGGGTCACAACTTAAAAGTTGCAGCATTGACCTGATCATCTCAACGTCCCTAGTCAGGTATAAATCACAGTCTTTGTAGTTGACTGCCAGGACACTCTCACTCAAGAAGTACTGTCTTGTCGTGGAGAATTTAGTAAAGGAATGTTCAAACATTTTTTATTCTAACGACAGGAAGAAAGAATACATTTTACTTTGCAACCCAGTACATACATATGAAATACAAATATAATTGAAACCAAAGTTTCATGAAATGTTTACCTTTCCTAAATGCCAAACATTTAAATCCAATCTATTGCATTTAATTCTATTCTCCTTCATCAAGAAAAAAGACAGGTTTCATGATTTGCTAATACATCACAGCCCACAGTTAGAAATCATTGCTTTAGAGCAGCACTGTGCAATAAAAATATAATGCAAGGCACCAATGTAAGCCACACAGGCAACTTTAAATTTTCTAGTAGCCACATTAAACATGTAAAAAATAAGCAAGTGAATTGAGTTGTAATAATAGATTGTATATAGCTAAAATATTATCATGCCAGCTTGTAATCAACATAAAAATTATCTATTTTTCTCTTTTCCCATGCTAAGTCTTTGAAATCCAGTATGCATTTCATACTCACAGCACATCTCAATTTGGATTACCTACATTTCAAGTGCTCAGTAATCACAAGTGGCTGGAGGATACCAACACTTACTGAGCAGCTACTGTGTATCAACAGTAAACCAGTGCCTTGGCATCTGAGGGTTTTTGGAGGGGATCTTTTCCTCAGTGCTACAAGCTAATTTGGTTAGCTGTTGTTTCCTCTTTGTTTAAAGAAAGTGGTTGTAGCAGTTTGATATTGTTTATGAATTCCAAAAGTGGATGTTGGATTGTGTTTGTGAACTGGTCTAGGCGTGTTGGATTGTATTGGATCTGGGGGTTTCACTTTTGCTTGATTGAGTTGTGATTGGGGCTTTGGTTGGCCAACGGTGGTGGGATGTCGAGTCCCTGCCCCCACAGAGAAAACTGCACGGCAGAGCACAGAGTGGAGGTTTTGAGTTTTGATCCTGGAGCCCGGGAAGTGGACATGCCGAGAGGCAGATGCGTGAGCAGGGAGAGAGGTCTCCATTGGCATGGGCGGAGGCCTTGGGAAGAGAGATGAGCCGTTCACCTGGTAGTCTGCAGCTGGCCTTGTGGAGGGGACAGAGCCGCTGAGCCCGAAGGGAAATGAGCCCCAGGAAGAGAGGAACCTGGGAAGCCTGAACCCTGGCAGAAGTCGGCAGCTGTCTTGCTCCAACATGTGGCAACAGACTTTGGTGAGGGAAGTAACTTATGCTTTATGCCCTGGTAACTGTAGGCTTATACCCCAGAGAAATACCCTTTATAAAAACCGAGAGATTTCTGGTATTTTGCATTGGCAGCCCTTTGGCTGACTAATACAGTGGTCTTCCTTTTAACTCTTTCTATGCTAGGGGCTTGCTATACCTGCATGCCCACTGCTGACCAGCATCCCCTACTTAGGGAATAACTCTTGGAGAGACAGAGCTAAGAGAACTGATGTAAACCAGTATGGCTGTGTTTCAAGTCCTGTTAAGTTTATTACTGTTGATAAAGACAATACTTGCAGTTGATATTTACAGCAGGCTTTAAAATGAAAATTTGCTTACAAATGCATTATCTGATTTGATTTTCACAGCAACCCTAGAAGTTGAAATTATCATCATCTCTCCATTTCATATATGAGGAAACTGAGGTTCAGGGAGGTTAACTAAATTGTTCAAGATAAGATATTCATTCATTCAACACATATTTCTTTGACCACATACTAGGCATAGTATTATATGTTGGGCATGTAACACTGAATAAAGTTTCAGCTATTGGTTGAATTTGGACTCAAACCCAAGTCTCTTCGGTCTGATTTTCAAGATTTTTCTGCCATACCACACTATTTTCCTTTTACATAAATGGAAATGATCACCGTATACTGTTAGTTTATTCTTGACTTGGCTGACTCCTCCAACTATCATCTATCATGAGTTGCTTAAACAATTGATTGGCTTTTCAGGGCTAGAGTCCATTGTATTCTCTACATTTGCCAGCACTCTTTATACTCATTTTAGACCTTAAAATCTGAACCCTTGCTTAGATTTTGGTTCATTTGGTTATACGAATATTGGTCTAAATAAAGTAGAAAGCTGACCCCAAGATTCAAGATTCTCATCCCTCAGACAATCCTTAGCCTCCAATTTTTTATAGCTAAGTCCTCAGAAGCATATTTACATGGTACTCTAGAACAGTCTATGATATGGGTTGTTCATAGTAGCTAAGCAAAGAGAAAAGAAAAGTGTCTGGAGGGGATCCCTTGTGCCAAATAAATTTAGGAATTGAATTAAATTGAATTAAACAGAGTTAAATAGCTTTCTTTACAAAAAGATTTTCAGAATTTTAGCATGTTAATGTGATTTGTGAATCATCAAGATAGATATAGATGTTGATGAAAACATAGATTTAGAATAGATATGTAGATGAAGCTATAGAGTATAAATATAGATATAGAAATGGTAGGCAGGAACTTGTAATGGTTAGAAAGTGAATTCTAGATTTGGACTGACAGAGTGAATCTTGGCTCCAATAGTTGCTTATTGTGTGGCCTCAATTTCCTTATCAATAAAATGGCAGTAATAAAAGTTATGAAGATTAACTTAGGCTAATCCATGCAAAACTCTTAGAACATAACCTGTTACATGATGCTCAACAACTATTAGAGAAAAATGTTAGCTATATTTACCATGCAGCATTTCCCAATTGTGGGACGACTTACACCCTTCTTTTCAATAGCATCTTATGGGAATATAATTACATGGAATGCTCTCTGTAAAACATGTCTCAAGAAATTGAGAGCACAGGTTGGAACAAGTAGAGAACTGGGTTGGATCTGGGAGCCAACTTCTGGGGAAGGAGAGGAGAGTGTTGTATGATGTCACTGATTAAGAAAAGATGTCACTAGAGGAATTCTACCCCCACTGTTGCAGTTTTATCTCCAAGGAAGTTGGAAGCCCAAGAGTTTGCATCCCAGGGATAGCAAATATTTGGCATGCATGTGATTACTTCTGCCTTCTTACCTCATGGCCAGATATTGCTAATTGATCCTGACACCTTCTCCTGCCAACCTTCTCAACATAGTGTGTAAGATGAAATCTACTTTACATCACTGGGTCAGTCAAAACATGGTGGTAAAGAACATAGCAGTACTTCATTGTAGCTGGCTGTAGAATCCCAATGTGTGGGTTGGATAATGTAGCAGTTTGGCATTGTTTATGAATTCCAAAAATAGATATTGGATTATGTTTGTAAACTGGTCTGTACTTGGGCATGATTAAATTATGATTAGGGCTTTGATTGGGCCACGTCAGTAGGTGCTGATAAAAGACACAGCAAAGGACAGAGTTGGAGTTCTGATGCTGGAGTCTTGGGCTGGAGTCCTGGAAGTGAATACAAAGGAGAAGAACACAGAGGAGTAGGCTCCTTAGACATGGCAGAAGCCCTGGGAAGAGAGACATAGCCATTTGCCTGATAGTCTACAGCTGGCCTTGTGGAGATAGCAGAGGAGCTGAGCCCCAGAAAGAGAGGAACCCAGGAAGCCTGAAGCCTGGCAGACCGGCAGCCATCTTGCTCCAACATGTGGCAACAGACTTTGGTGAGGGAAGTAACTTATGCTTTATGCCCTGGTAACTGTAGGCTTCTACTCCAAATAAATACCCTTTATAAAAGCCAACAGATTTCTGGTATTTTGCATCAGCATCTCTTTGGCTGACTAATACAGATAATTCTATTGAGCCACCTAATATTCAGCCCGCTCTATTTATGGTAGTAATAGAAAAAAGTGAGAACAAAATTAAATCGATGGTTGTTGAATGATACCTTGGGTGACTTTCAGTAATTAACTCCTGAAGAAGGAATTAAGTCAGGCATCCTGAAGCAAGAATTGAACAAAAACCTAAATAAGAACATTTGTTCCCCCATATCTCAGGCTATAAGGATTGTTCTAGTAGTTGAAGTTATGTCCAAGAACAGTGACCTATAGTCCCTATCTCCCTCTTTTTACTTCCAGTGGGTACTGACTCATATAATGGAACCAGAGAATAGAATTTAGAGATCATCTCAGACCTTTTTATTTGAAAGCTGAATAAACAATCTCAGTTTTTAGGGGTAGAGCTGAGGCTAGAAGGCAGGTCTCCTGATTCCTGGCTCTAACTCTCTCCATTGTATAATCATCTTCCTCCTTTGATCTCTCCTTTATATAAGAAGAGGACCATGTTTTAAATTGAAATACTTAAAATTTCTTCTCTATGCTTCTCTCATTGCCTTTAGATAAAAATTGTTTGCCCTTACCTAGTAGAGAAGAAGGCCCAATTACTGAAAGGAAAACTATGACAATAATGGGATCTTCCATATTTTAAAGTGAATAAAACATGTGTCATTATCTATGAGAAGGAAAATTTTGTTTTAGCACTACTCCAAGTATTTTGGAGTCTCCCTGAGGCCCAATTTTGGCCTTCTTATATTGCATATATTTATGTATGGACTGGGGGGTGATATTTGACCTCATCATCTGCTTTTTCGCATAAGAGTACCTATTCCAGAAACAGAAATGTTCACAGCTCTCCATGGAGCATGGGGAGCAGCCTGCATTTTGCATAATCATCTGCATGACATTCAGCATCGGACATCCTCAAAATTGCCTTTTTATTTGGGGACAGCACCAAATGGACCTATAGGGAGGGATGAATCAATTGGGAGAAAAACCAGAACCTGAACCGTTTTCCTTGGAGTTTTTTCATTTACATTTGTTATTAAAGAATTTTTTAGATTTGTGTTTCAACTATGCAGTGCTGAAAAACAATAGACATTTTTCATATATTTCATTTGACAAGTTTATTAGGTACCTACCATGTGTAGAGAGCACTATGTTTAGTGTTGAGGGTTGTATAAAATAGATGTAAGAATGCAGTCTTTATCCTAAAGCAGCTTAAATTCTAATTGAGACACCCTCCCTTCTCCTCTTTCCTTCCTTCCTTCCATGGGGGGATGGACTAGTAATCATGCTTTAGGTCATGGAAGGGTCCAGAATAAAATAAAAAAAAAACAATTTAAGTGATGTGGGCACCTCTCCTCCAGGTAGCCAGGAGAGCTTCCACTGAGAGGGAGATTTCTCTTTAATGTGTCCAGACCTCAGGCAGAGCAGGGAAAGACCACTGCTTCTCAGTACCTCCTACAGTCATAGAGCAGGGAGTGGCGACGTGGTGGTGTTCTTCTGGTTCCCAAAAGGCTGGGCCAAAGCTGAGGAAAGCAAATGTGTGCCTCTGTGAAAAGTGGTTATTCCCAGGTAACCTAGTAACGGGTTGTGTGGTCCATACAGCTTCCTCTTGTGTGTGGACCACAATCTCTATCTCTCTGCAGTCTACTGAGAGAGAGAGAGTGAGAACGCCAATGCGCCTTCTGCCAAAGCTTGACTCAGTGTTGCGCCAACTGGCAAGCTATGAGAAGGAATCATGGGTGAGCCTCCTCCTGTGGGGAAGGGTGGAAGGAGGTAGGGTTGCTGACTGGGAGTCTTGAAACGGGAGTTGCTTGTGGGCAGGTCAAGGCAGAGGAGGCATCTACATATAGAGAACACTTTGTTGTGGAGGCTGATCTGGAAAACCTTCCCTGTGCTGCCAAGGGGTCATCTAAGTTAACAGCAACTTCAACGCTTGAGATGTGCCTGACCCCAGAGTAAAGAAATTTGAGTATGTGTATTATGTTTCCGAGGGTTTGGTCTGGTGAAAGCTGATGGTCATGGTTGGGGTTAGGGTTAGAGATGGAAGGACCTGGGAGGTCCCATTTCTTAGGCATTACAAGAGAAGGGGCTGGAATATCCAGGGTGCAGGGAGCTCCATACCTAGGAAGGTATACAGTAAGACCCTGTGCTCAAGCAAGAAGATGTCAAGACTTCCCCAGGGAGCCAAAGCTCCCCTAAAGATGGAAAATGGTGGGTCCTGGAACATCTGGGTTACAGTTTCCTTTCCCTCCTTTCTTTAGCCTTCTCTTTCTCTCTCCCTTTCTTATTCCCTGCTCTCTTTTCTAGTCTACTTTCTTCTTATCTTATCTCCCTCCTTCATTTCCTTTCCTTCCCTTCTTTGTCCTTCTTTCCTTTCCTTCTTGTCAGTCCTCTCATTCTTTTAAGGCTTATACGTCTTGCAGAGTATTTCCTGTTATTTCAGTTTCCATGGTATTATATTTCAGTCTTAGGGTCCCTGCTCCTAAATAACCAAGACTGCAAACCTCACACAATATGAATTTTCTTTCTTCTTTCTTGATAGCAGATACATAATATTATTTTGGGCCACACTGCATCCAACTAAAATATGGCATTTCCCTATTTTTCTTGCTAGAAGTGGCCGTGTAACCAAGGTATGGCCAATGAGATGCAAGCAGAGTATTATGTGAGACCCTGGAAAGGTTGCATATAGACAGCTTGCCATCTGAGAATTGCAGCCTTTTTGCCCTTCTGCCTTCCTTCTTCATTTTGGCTAGAGCATGGATGTGATGGCTGGGACTCCAGAAGCCATCTTGTATCAAGCGATCACCTTGAGGACGGAAATCACACAATAAGTAGAGAAAAAATAGAAGAAGCCTAGGTTCATGATAACATCATGGAGTCACCATATCAGCCCTGGACTGGATGCCTCTGGTCTTCTTATGTATGAGAGAGAAATAAATTTCTATATTGTTTAAGCTATTGTGTGGCAGTTTGATATTATGTATGAATTACATAAGCAGATTTTGAATATGTTTGTAAACTGGTCTGTTCCTCTGGGCATGATACCCCTTTGTATTAAATTCAGAGGTTTTACTTTTACTTTATTAAATCAAGATGAGGTTTTTGATTTGACGACATCATTAGGGTGACTCAGTTTATATACCCCCTGGTGGGCTATAAAAATGGACGCTCAATCAAGGAGACAGAAGCAGATACATAGGAAGAGAGAGATGAACAATGTGCCTAATAGTTTCCAGCTGAAGAGACCAGAGCCCTGAGCAGCTGAGCAGGCCCAGAAGGAAACGAGGCCTGTAGCCTACAGCTGGGATTAGAAGCAGCTGGGACAACAGAGCCTTAAGAGGAAAGAGGAAGGCTGAACACTCACAGACATCACCTGCCATCTTTCTTCGACACGTGGCAACAGACTTTGGGTAAGGAAGTACCTCTTATGGTTCCTTGAGCTGGACTCTTTAGGGCCTTGTGACTGTAAGCTTTTACCCCAAATAAATGCCCTTTATAAAAGCCAACAGATTTCTGGTACTTTGCAACAGGACCCCTGTTACTATAGCTGAACTCAGTCATAAATAATACACTAATCTCATCAAAAAATGTTCCACCTGCTCCATTATTCCCTCTTAGGTCATTTAGCCTCTATCTTCACTCCCAGGTAGTATGCTGATGCCTTGAGGGGCAGCCAGAATACCTATGCTTTAGATGGCTCATCGCAACGTTGCAGCATCCCCAAATCTCTTCTCCGTCCAACAAATCCTTCACAAGCACAGTATAGGACTCTAGGGAATCTGGGGGCTGTAACAGCTGGAGGCCTGAGTCCCTTACACTTGTAGCAGAGTCTCATACAGAAGTGCCATACAGGAGGAAAGCAAAGACAATCTGTCTGAGGCTGTCAGCTACCGTCCAGGAGACCGCACAAGGCAACGATTTATGAGGCACCTTCAGACACCGAGTGTAAGAGAAGGCTTCATCAGGCAGATTTTGCTGGCTGTGTTGTATGTACATTCACAAAGTAATTTACAGTTCCCTTGGAAACATGAAATAGTTTGGGTCTAAATTTAGAGTGTTCATTCTGAGCTGTTGTAATAAGCTCAAAGAATATTCAGAGTGAAGGAACAGAATGAAGATATGTGGGACAATTCACCCCTAAGTCTAAGCTCCGGACTCATTTCTAGGGCCAAGAAGACCATAGTTGCTCCTGCAGGAGGTCAGTGGTCCCTCCTGCCCCTCATAGTCAAGGGGGAGAGGGGAACTGACCACTTCTCTGCCTGCTCAAGGATCTCTGGTTCTCAGTGCTCTGGTTTCTGGTTTACTCCTTTGCCTCTCAGTTTTGTGAAGCCCCATGACATTTGCCATCTGTCTTCTGTTAAATTTCTTGCAAAGTGTCTCAGTGTGTGGTCCCAGAGAACCAGCATGTGAAATTCGAAGGATGAAACCAGTTTGCATTTTCAAGATTGTCTGCATGCTGGTTTCCCAGGAAAGTTCTGGCAGCCTGTAAGGTAACACACATCCATTTCCAGAGAACAAGTGTGAAGTGGAGCCCTAGAAGACTCCAGGTGAGTTCTACCTTTTAGGATGACAACATATGAGGCGTCAGCTGTCACTGGGAATACTGTTCCTTCTCTGAGCCTGGTAATTCTTCATTTCTTGCCCAAATTGGAATCTGAGTCCTCTAACCAATCTTTCATTGCTCTCTCTCTCAGCCATCAGCTGTACTGCCAGGAAGGTGATCTGAATAAGACTGTACTCCATTCCTCCTGCATTGTAGCTGCTCATTGACAGACCCTGCTGGGCAGCAAATGCTGTGACCTCACTGCCATTTTCTCAGCAGCTAGCACATTGGCACATCATATTAATTCAAAAGAAATTTATTGAGTTTCTACATGAATAAGACCATCACATGCCTACTTACCACCTTGAAATGTTTCCCCAAGCTCGTTAGTTTGGAATTGAAGGTGATCCATGATATCATGATATGACTGCTGGGTCTCCAACCTCATCTTTTACTATTACTGACCTCTTGATAGATGTTCAGGTATGTGGAACATTGTCTAACTTCTGGTATGTGGCATGGGGTTTCTGAATTCTCTGTATTTACTCCTGCTGCCCCCCTGCTTAGAATGTAAGGTAATTTTTACCTACTCTTTCTTCCCTCCCCCTTTCTCCCTACCACACACACCTGCCTACCAAACTCCTCCTCCTTAATTTTAAGACTGACAAGTTCTCACCTCAAGGAAGCTTTCCATGACCCTCCTTTTCATTTGTGTCTCCTTCTGAGCTTTTAATTCCATTCTTTCAACATGTATTTATTGAGTACCTATCACATTTTAGGCAGTAGAGACACTACAGTGAATAAAATACCCCAAGGACCTTACCCTCTAGTGGTGGAAGAAAGAGAAGAGACTCATAAATGTCATATGTCAAGTAATGATGAGTGTTATAGGTAGAATGAAAATAGAGTAAAGGAATAGACAGGGATAGTGAAACAATTCTAGGAGGACTAAGGAGAATCTTCTGATAAGAAAATATTTAAGCAGAAACCTGAAGGAAGTGAGGGAACAAGCCATGCAGATATTTGGAGGAGGAGGATTTCAGTCAAAGGGAAGAGCAAATGCAAAGGCCCTGAGGTGGGATTGTGTTTTGGAGATTCACGGAGCAGTGAGCAGGTGAGTGAGTGAGAAGGAGACTGTCATGAGGTAAGGTCTGAGAGGTGTCTGGGGACAGTGCTGATTATGTTAGGCCACAGTTAGGTCTTTGGATTTTTCTCCAAGTAGGATAGAAGATCATTGGAATGTTATGAGAAGAAGAGTGATATGATATGACATGACTCATGTTTTGAAAGATCATTCTGTCTACTTATGGAGAAGAGTCACACAGGAGAATAGGGGAAGGGGATTTGAAGTAGGAAGATCTAGTAATTGTATGGGTTAGGGATGATGGGGTTTGGACCAGGGTGAGTGGAAATACGGGTGAGTTGCAGTCAGATTCTGGATACATTCTGAAGGAAGAACTAATGGGATTTCCTGATGAATAGACTATATTAGGTGAGAGAAAGAAAGAAGTGAAGGAGGGTGTCAAGATTTTTGGTTTGCAAATAGAAGAATGGTTTTGCCATGAACTAACATGGGAAAGATTGGGAGGATTGGGTTTAGAACAGGGTTAATCAAAGGCTCAATTGGGGAAATAGGAAGTTTGAGATGGCAATTAATTTCAAGAAGCCACTTCGAGGAGAAAGTTGGATATGTCAGTCTGGAATTCAAGGGAGAAGCTGGGCTGGAGTCATCAGTGAATGTTCGTGGAAATGGGTGGAGTGAGTGTAGTTGAAGAAAAGAAAGATTTCAAGGACTGATCCCTGTAGTACACCAATGTTTAGTTCAATTGAGGAGGAAGAACTAACAAAGAATGAGAAGGAGCACCCAGTGAGGTAAGAGAAGAATTAAGCAAGAGCAGATTCATAGATCCCAAGTAAAGGCAGTGTTTCAAAGAGGAGTGTATTAGTTAGGGTTCTCTAGGGAAACAGAACCAATAGAAGATGTCTGTAAATAGTATGAGATTTTGTAAAACTCTCTCACACGACCATGGGATGCACAAGTCCAAATTCTGTAGCACAGGCTGCAAACCAGGGGCTCTGATGAAGGTCCTTGATGAGTTTCCAGGAGATACTAACTGTCTGAAGTAGAGATGGGATTTCTCTTTCTCTGAAAGCTGAAATCACTTCCTCTTTTAAGGCCTTCAACTGATTGGATGAGATGTCACTCATTGCTGATAGCAATCTCCTCAGTTGATTATAGATGTAACCAGCCATCTATGCAATCAACTCACTGATGAGTAAAGTCCATAAAATGCCCTTGTATTACAATTAGCCCAATGTTTGCTTGACTAGACAACTGGGCACCATTACCTGACAGAGTTGACATGTTAACCTAACCATTATGGGGAGGTGGGGGAGATTTGATTGTATTAAGAGCTGTGAATAGATCAAATAAAAAGAAAACGGAGAGTTGGCCATTGGATTTGGCACTATGGAAGTCATAAGTATCAAATAAGAGCAGAGGAAAATAGATGATGCTGAATAGATAGGACATTTGCTGGATTGATGTCCTTGAGGAGGTGAGAGGAGATGGGAACCAGTAGTCAAATAGAGAAGGTTGGCTTTAGATAGGTGCCTTGTAATGGGGTGAAGGCAGAGAGATATGGCTGTAAATGCAAGTGGGTTGGTAGACGAGAAAGTAAGAATGGATAGACTTTCTCTTCTGATTGCTTCCATTTCTCAAAGAAAGAAGAAGCCATGCCACCAATGAGAATGAAGATAAGAGAAGATGTTCTATTCATTTCTGTGTCCTCAGCAATTAACACATACTTGGCACAAGGGTGGCATTAACACACGTTGATAAAGGAGTGGATTGAAGCTCTGCCCAATGACTTAGAATTATGGGATTTTTCTGGTTGTCTCTGATATGTAATCTGACTCTAGTTTTGAGCTATTGATGTGTTTAGAACACTTGATAAAATTGTGTAAGAAGAGGGAATACCATGGTAGAAAACATGTTTTTTATTACAGATGTTACTATAGATTATTATAGAAATGTGTTAACATAATTGCATGTGTAAATGTGCATATATACTCTCTACATATATTTTTATGTATGTCACGTTCATATACTTTATATATATATAACTTTATATACTTTATTTATATACTTTTTATATACTTTTAAAAATTAAACCCATTTAAATAAATGTTAAAAATTAGCAGATACTATCTTAGATCCAGATGTTATCCTGTTATAAACATGGATAACATTTTGCCAGATGTAAAAATACAGATACATTCATAAGATTGTGGAAAGTTCAGCCCATGAGAGACCAGTAGGGGATCTGGGTTGGAGAGAGGGGCTTCTGGGGGCCTTTAAGTCACATTAGAGAAACTACAGCTGCATCTACCTATTCCTTAAACTGGCCTGATGATTTCCAACCAGCTACTGCTCAGTGATTTGGCCCAAATGCTCTTAATACTACATCACATTGCCAAGAGAAGAATGTGAAAAAGGGCTTTTAAAAAATCTAAAAGCTGAGGAGATGGGGGTTAGATAAGCCAGGAAAAGGAGTGTGAATCATGAGAAACCAGAATTTTAAAATTGTGTATAGGCATGCCATATTTTGCATTTGGAAGTCTTCCCAGCCCGGAACGAGCTGCTGTGGGTACAGAGGGAACACAGCCTGGCATCTGTTGGAAGGTTGGTGGATTCACTTGCACTGCTGTGTGCTCCAGGCAGCAGAGGGGCTGCATGTTGACGCTCTCAGGAGTGGGAGCTTTGGAGAAATACATGAGGTAAGCAGTGCAGTAAATTTTAGTTTGCTTCACTAACCTCCTTTCTTTACATCTTATTTTTCTCTTGCCTCTTTTTTCTCAACCTCCTCCTCCATCTCCCACCAGTTCACAGAATTCACTGTGAAAAACAGGCAGCGGGACGTGTGTAAACGAGCCTCATAAATTAGGGCAAGAGGACTGCTGTCGGTTTGACTTAGAACCACAAAAGTGGAAGGAGACTTAAGCAGAAACAAGATGAAAGTGAATGAAGATAGAATGCCCCCAGGGTCATGCCTGAGGAGAGGCTTTAGGACCCGGAAAGAGATAAGTTGAAACACTGATGTTGAATCCTAGAGCTCTGAAATTATATTGACTGGATTTTAGAACATTAAGAGGCAGAGGGTGGTCTCAGAGCAGATGAAAGAGGAGAAGAAAGGCTGCGGCTGGAATCCCTGAACATAACCAGATGCATTGCCCATCAAGACAGATGCAAACAGAACGACCTCAGGGGGAATGGAGAAAGCTTTCTCCCACATCCAACTCCGCGTATCTCAGCCTAATGCTCTTCTATTTCCATGCATTAAAGTACAATAAATCTAAAAAGTCCTGTCAACTGCCCAAGACCATATTTATTCAAATCAGCCAGAACTCGTTTCTAAAAGCAAATGTCAACATGCCAGGAAGATGCAAAGAAACTTGGAAAATAGTCTCAGAAAGAACTCCTGAGCAGGGTATCACACTCAAATACAACTGGTACATTTCCAGGGTCTGCAAATTTACCTACACTGTATAACTTGTTGTAGCATGCCCATATCTTGTTGCGAAGGCTGTAGCAATTGCTAAATGAGTTGTAAAGATAGTACCTTGAGGTAGTCTGAACCTATACATACTCCAGAAAAACATGTTATATTTAATCCATTCCTGTAGGTGTGAACCCCTTGTAAGTAGGACCTTCTGATGAAGTTATTTCAGCTAAGGTGTGTGTGGCCCAGCCCAATCGGGATGGGTCTTAACCTTAATATTGGAGTCCTTTACAAGCAGAGTGAAATTCAGACAGAGAAAAATTCACAAAGGGAGCAGCCAGAAGCTGAACATCAATGGAACCCGGAAGAGAAGGGAGAGAACAGGAGACGCCACCATGTGCCCTGCCATGTGACAAGCTAAGGGCCAAGCTTTTCTGGCAGCCTGCCCCAGAATGACTGTCTTTGGGGAGAAAGCATCGCCTTGATGACAGATTGATTTGGACTTTCTTTTAGCCTCAAAACTAGGAGCTAATAAATTCCCGTGTTTAAGCCAACCCGTTTCATGGTATTTGCTTGAACAGCCCAGGAAACTAAAGCATCACCCATGTATATTTACAACACATTCCCGCAGGCAACTTGTAGCTCAATGGAACATTTACTCTGTGGTATAATTTTTCAATAATATTACATGCATTAATAAAGGTAATTTAGAATAAGCCCTGTAAAAGTCATTTGACTTTTTTGCCAATTGCCAGAGTAATAAAATGCCTTTACATTTTGCGGCAATAGAAAAGTTGTGCCCTTTGGCTTGATTAAGTTCCTTCAGCATTTACAACTAGATATTTGTGTGTCACGCTATTGCCATCTAATTTTAAGTTGAACTATGGATTTCCTGCCTCTGGATGGCACTCCTCTTATAGTGTAGAGAAGGGAACTCTTCTCCTGACCACTTTGGAGAATCAGGGGCATGGATGCCGACTCGTCCTAACTCTACCAAATGCTCATGTTGTTTCAGTTATGCCTGCCAGGACTTCCAGGCCAAATGGGTCCATTCATTCAGAGCTTAGAAAGTGTTTACGGATCATCTACTATGTGCTTGGCATTGTGGTAGGGCCCGTGAGGGATACCAAAGCAAGGTTATACGCCAGTAAGAAGATTAAAACAAACAAAGCTTTGCTAAGAGACTAGGGTGGTGGCGAGACATCCTAGAACATGTTTCAGCCTTCACCCATGATCTCCCCATTTCTCTGCCAGAGCATAGAAGAATTGTTTTGGTCTTGAGGAAGAAGAGAGGGGAGGGCCGTGAGAAAAGAGGATGTTGCCTGGAGGGGCTGGCTGGAAGGAGAGGAAAGGAATGCAGAAGGATGGATCCTGAGATGGACTGCTCCGTGGTTTGAGTTGTGGTCTCCCTCTGTGTGGTTTTCAAAATTGTCAGAAAATTTTACTGTTCCTAAAATATTCTTTTGGGGGGAAGTCCTCTTCAGAAGAATGGGATGGAGGAGCGAATTTCTAGATTACATGAGCCTCAGGGTTTCATGAAACAATAAAGCCCTGAGAGAGCTTTAGGCTTCATTTGGTCATGGTCTTGGGGTCCATGTCCATGGATTGAAGATCTCCCAGGGCAGGGAGGTCCTAGCCAACTTCGGGGTACCCCAGAATCAGAGACTCCAAATTTACAACCTGATGATAAAATCAAAGTTAGCATACAAAGCCATACAAAGTGGCTGAGAGAGACAGAAACTAATTAAGTGGTGGATTGAGAGGGAGGGCTGTGGCTGGTCAGAGGGGCAGGAAGGAGCCTGGCGAGATGAGGAAAGGTTTTGCCGAGTCTGCTCATGTTCTGGCTGAGGAATTTAAGACCATTTTAAAGGAGGAAGTGAGACTTAAGTGGGGCTTTAAAAAGATTGAAGGATTTGGGTCAGCAGAGGGGAATTTGGGTGGGAATCTGACTGCACGCCAGGAAAGCAGCAACACAAACAGGTGTGGTGGAGAGAGGGGAGGTGTGGCCAGCCACCACTGGGCGCCTGCCCACGTGGTCCATGGGCAGAGGTTCCTGGGCCCTAAACCCCATGAATACGTCATACATTCTGTCTGAAACCTGTCCTTAGCACACCACATCCAAGAAATAATAAACGGCATGGCTCAGCCTTTCATTTATTCAACAACTGGGTGGCAGGTCACGCTCTTACTGCTGGAATTCCAGCAGTAAATAGTACAGGCATGGTCTCTACGCCCCTGTCCTGTGGGAGAGTGAGAGGACAAGCACGAAAACCCGGAACTAAATTGTAGGCAGTGTTCGGGAGGAAAGCAACACAATGCTGAGATGGAGAATAATGCCGGACTGGAAGAAGGTACTTAAGAAAAGGTG
>PVKH010014522.1:0-16448 GCA_004027955.1 Chaetophractus vellerosus
TCTTCAAGTTTCAGTTAAATTAGACATGCTGTTCCAAAACAGCTCTCTTTGTTAAATACATTCATGAAAATATTTTATGTTATTATTGTACTACAACATGAGTTTTAATATCTGCAGACTATTCTTTGAATAGATGTACTACACTTCTAAAAAAAAACTATTGCTAAATATTTGCTTCCAATCTTTCACAACTATAAATATTCCCATAGTGAATATCCTTACATATAAAACATTTGCCATATCTATGCCATTTGCAGCCCATTGCAATCTTGGCTTTCCTGGATTTCCTGGGATAACATAAAGATGACAGGAACCAATCTGATTTACAAAACCACACTAGGAGAATCTTCATGGTGTGTGTCCCTATCCCAGGAACATCCAGAATGATATCTCAGGGCCAACTTGAGGGAGTAAATTCCCTGAGTTGCTCATGTCCCATAACAGTATCTTTCTAATCCCTCTGTTGAGGAGTGAGTCATGTCCCCCACAAAAGATATGTTCAAGTCCTAGACACGGGTCCTGTGGGTGTGAACCCATTTGCAAAAAGAACACTTGAAGATGTTATGATTAGTTAAGATGTGGACTTATTTATGAATAGCATCTTCTAAGATCCTATTTAGATGAGTTCATATTGAATCAGGATGGGTCTTAATCTACATTGCTGAAGTCCTTACTAAGCAAAGGAAATTGGACACAGAAGGGAAGCCAGAAGTCAGTGGAAACCAGCGATGCAGACACAAGGAGAGAGAGGTCACCATGTGCAGAGGATTGCTTGAATGCTACAGATAACTGGGAAAAATCAAGTCCTGCCCAATACCTTAATGTTGGACTTCTAACTTCCCAAACCATGAGACAATAAATTCCTCTTGTTTAAGCCAACTACTGTGCAGTGTTTGTCATAACAGTCTTGGCAAATAAAGACAGCCCCTCTTAATTTAGTTCCCTACTTTCACTATACAAACTCTTATACCAGAATAAAAATTTCAAGTCAAGGTGCAGAGAGGACAACATGTGAAAACATTTGTTAAAGTTTTAGAGGTCTCATCTGGGGCTCATTCCTTTCCTTGAAGTCTTACAGTATTTGTCAATTAGCTATTTAACAATTTCCTGACACCAATAAGTATCCTACCACCCATCAAAATAAGAGACATAAAAAAATTAAAGAAATTCGTCCAGCAAATAAGGACATCTGCAAGAGCATACTTTATTCTAAAAATCCATAGTCTTCTGGTGTTGGCTTGCCACAATCCTTGGGGTTCCTTGACTTGCATCTCTGCCTTCTGTCACATAGCTATGTCCTTGGTCTCTTCCTGTGCCTCACTCTGACTTCTGGCTTTTTATAAGGCCATCAGTAATATGGATTAAGGGCCACTCTCTTTTAGCCAACTGAAACAATCTTAGAAAATCATATTCACAAATAAGCCCACATTTAACTATCAATTCATCTTCAATGGGTCCTATTTATAATGAGTTTATACCCATAGGAACATGGATTAATATTAAGACTATGTCTTTTGAGTGTATACATAATTCAATCGACCACATTGATAAAGTGCATGCCAAAGTCCTGAGCCTCCTGTCCTTAGACCAGTGTGAGTTAGTCCTTTCCAGGACCCCATGCTTTAGAGGGCCTCAGTCTGGGCCTCCTCTTTTATTCCTTTTACAACAAATCCCCAGAGTTAAGATGACATGTTTCCTCAGAGTCTGAGCACTCTCTCTCTTTCTGGACCATATTCTTGGTACCTGGGACCCTGCATTCCATGCTTTAATGGCCACTAGCTCAAATCCATGGCCTGTGCAGGTAGTTCCATCCCAGCAGACCCTGCTCTCAGCATATAAGTCCTTAGGCCTGAGGGGTGGTCAAAAGGCGTCTGTGGGGGTGGACAAGATGGTACTTGGTCATGAGGTCTGGAATGCTCTCAGAAAGAAAAGAGGGAACGGTATAAATTGGAGCTTCCATTTGAATTCTTGTCTCAACCCCTACAAATGTTAGAAAGGAACTACTCTGGTCCCTCAGGCTTGGTGCTCAATATATGTTACCTCATTTTTCTTTTCTGCATCACTCTTTTTAGGATGGGGATAGTTATTTTGGGATAACAGTCAATTAAAAAGTATAAAAGTGCTCTATCTTTTAAAAGATAAAATTCTGACAAATTGTATTCCCAACCCATTTCTGCACTATAACTAAGGGTCTACAGATGAAATTTGACGTTTTCAGAGGCACTACAAAGATGCCATTGTATTTAACATGGAAAAGGAATGCCTACATTTTTAAAAGATTTTCAACAAGTGTCTAGCAGCCCCCTAAAAGTCTGCCCCCTCATCTCTTTCCTGACATCAGCTCACCATGTGTAGAACTTTGACTTCTAGATGCAGCCATTCTGTTTGCATTCCTCCTTCTCCATGCTCCTACCTATCTGTTTCTTGGGAGGATGTAGTGAGTTGAATTGTGCCCAGCAAAATGATATGTTCAAGTCCTAACTCCCAGTATCTGAAAGTATGATCTTATTTGGAAATAGGATGTTTTCAGATATAATCAAGTGCAGATGAGTTAATATTAGATTTGGGTGTGACTTACCTCCAATGACTGATGTCCTTATAAGAAAAGAAGAGGACACACGGGCACCTAGGGGAGAAGGCCATGTGTTGAGAAAGGCAGAGATTGAGTTGATGCAGCTACAACCTGAGGCACGCCAAAGATTTCTGGGAGCCACAAGGAGCTAGGAAAAAGCAAGGAAGGGTTCTTCTCTAGAGACTTTAGAGCAGAGGCTCTTAAGCTTTTTTTGTTCCAAGGACCCCTTTTCCCGTCAGGTGAAAGCCACAGACCGCTTACTAAGTCCACTCTATACTATGTATTATTTAATAAATATATCACACCAGCACCTACACCCCCCCACAAGGATAATGTTTTTTTTTTTTTAATTTCAATTCAAGCTCATGGGCCCGTTAAGAATCCATGCTTTACAGGGAGTGCAGCCCTGTTAATACCTTGAGTTTTTACTTCCGGCTTCCTGAATGGCAAGAGAATAATTTTCTTTTGTTTCAAACCATCTAGTTTAAGGTAATTTGTTATGGTAGGCCTCGGAATTTAATACAGGGTACTGCTGGCTGTTCTTCTCTTCTCAGATCTCCCTGCTGAGTAGGACTATGCTCTACTCCTACCCCAACTCTCTGCCAAGGTGAATTAATAGGTCTTCTTTTGCTGAAGGTTTTACTACTAGCTACTCCAAGGAAGTTGGGGAGTGGGGAGTTGTAACAAAATTAGCAAACATGAAAGGATTGGGAAGGCATTTTCTAATGCCACTTGCTGGGCTAAATGTATTTCTCTGCTTTAATTCACTAAATCTTCACAATGATTCTGGGAGTTGGGTATTTTTAAACCCCTCTATTAAGATGAGAAAACTAAGTCTAAGAATGTTTATGTGGAAAACTGTCAACCAGCTAAAATAGGTACAGCCAAGATTCATACTGAAATCTGACCCCAAAAGACTCCAGAAAACTTTCAAATTGTAATAATTAGCAAACCAACATTTTTCTTCAATTTTTTGTCCTTTATTTTTTATGAGAGTCTGTTTTAACTCAAGGTTAGGTATAACTGTCTCTATATATACCTGTTTTTTAGAATTTATTAGTGTATATTAAATTTTATTCATTTATTTTTTAATAATACATGTATGGTATTATTTATAACAAAAAAATATATATAGTGAAAATAAGTTTCCCTCCCCCACTTTGACCTCATCACCCTGTTCTCCTGGCTGAATGCATTCATACAAGAATAATCCATCAATTTACACATTTCTACATATATATCATTGCTTTCCTCCTAAAGAGTAGCATAGTATACACAGGTTTTGCACCTCACTGTCAACTGTTTTGACTCTGCTTTTAGACATTCATAGAAACACTCCAGTCCTTTTTATGTTCCTTTCTTTACTAAAATATTTTATAACAAATTACATCAACCCTCCTCTTATTCTTCCTCCTTTATCTCCATGTCCCCACTTCTAATTCAGGCAAGTTCAATTTGTTTGTTTTGTTTTTGCAAAAGAAAATTGGTCTCTGAGGATACAGGGGGAGATTGCTCTCAAAAGGAGGCCGGATCCCACCATGGGAAAATGCATTTGTCATTTTTCTCTCCAAAACCAGGCTAATCCATGTTAGAACCAAGAGAGCAAAAAAAGATTAGCATTTTTCGAGATATAGAAAGCAAAGTTGTCACCCCATCTGATTTTTTAAACACATTTATAGCAACTAATGTGACTTGCATTTGCATTTTCAATATCAGTAGGAAGTTCATTTGCTCACCTTTGTCACTGTACTTCAACCAAAAGACCACTCCAGTCAAAGACAATGTACCTGAAGTTTACAACTTTCATTCCTTATAACTTGATGCAGTGAGGGATAAAGCACACAAGGAACCATGGACAACTCAGTAAAAGGGTATTAGAAAAGGCTTACCATAGATGTAGGCTTGAATTAAGTAACTTAAGGGAAGGCTAAGACCCATAGTTTTGTTATGGATTGGATGTTGTCAGGAAGCAGGGATAATACTATGATTGAGTACCTTAAAATTTATTTACAAGGAGAGACTTAAATTAGTGAAAGAATCAGCAGTCATTCTCATAAGCCAGGATAGAGGAATGTTTGGTCATTCTTGTAGCTTGGACAATCTTCATGTTTTGTTTGTGTTCAGACACAATTGCAGAGTTGTTTTTGTTTTGTATCACAGACAGAATGGCCTTGTCTGATGTTTGTGTTCTGGGAAATTATTTATGTTCAACAGATGAACGCCAAGGCCTAGCTAGATATGTCAAGCAAAGCCATTGCCCACCTGATACTACCAGGCCAGCTCCTGGATATCAGCAGCTGCTGCTTTTTTTCTCCTTCCTTCCCTTGTGACCAAAGGCAGATGAAACTAGACTATAAGATATTAATCCACATTTTCACCATTTCTGATATTTACTGTATAAGAAGTTGTTTAGATAATGTAGTCGGTAGTTAAACTATGGCTGGTCTCTTCTACTCCTTTTGTTGCAGGATGGGTTGTTGAATCCTACTGTGTGATAACAGCTGCATTAAATACATCAGCCAACTGCAACCCAAGCAATTATTAGAAACAAGTCTTGAAGCAAGGGTGCTAGATTATAAACCCCAGGCAGTGAATTCAACTGTGTATGTTTAAGGGTACCAGATGACAATTTTTTCCTTAGTTTCATCATGTGTTTACCTTTGACCTGTAATACATAGGTACAGCAAGAAGTGTTTGTTATAGCATAAATTTTTCCAAGGCTTGAAAAAAGGAAATCAAAGAGTCTGTCATTGTCCATTAACAATTCTGTCAAATGAATTCAAACAAATTTGTTGGGCTTTCAGAGTGCAGTTGTGTGCAAAACGAGTTTTGAATGAACACAAAAGTTATAATATAAATACTAACCAGTTAATGAGTGTTACCTTGTACTTATTTAATTTAATCTTCAAAGAAATTTAGGTATATATTATGTATCCCTATTGCACAGTTAAGGAAATTGAGGCACAGAAAAGGTAACTTCCCCAAGGTCATACCATTAATAACTTGAATATAGAGGACTCCACTTCAAGTTTGTGTGATCCTATAGACTGCATCCTTAGCAGTTACTCTCTATTGTCACCATACTTCTGAAATCAATTCCAGTGACTCGCTCCTTGAGTAACACACCGGAGAAAGCTGCCTTGTATAAACCAGTCCTCTTCCCTTGTCACTTTCTGTACCTTACTGCTTGGGGTGCCATTGCTTTGAGCTTTCATGTGTAAAATGTAAATTGGATCCAGAAAGCAGATCCTGATCCATTTCAAATTAAATACAGCAATGAGTTTAATTTGGTTTATATAATTTTGGGTTTGAGAAGCATCTAGAAGAGAAGAGAAAAGAAGAAGGAAGAAAGAGGAGGAGAAAGAAAAGCTAAGTAATTGGCAGCTTAGTGGAAGGGTGGTTGAGGGACTGAGAGATGCTGTGTGGTTATTCTCATTTCATAGTTGTCATCTTGCCTCTCCATGAACTGATATCATAAATATCCATTTTAGAGTGGTTGCATGTATTGGAATTAACAACAAAAATTAAGAAGGCAGACATTTGGCCTATTTTTTTCTCCATTAAGTAAGTCTATGGAGCTTTTGAACAGTTATTCATTCCCTCCTCTTAAAAAATGCTATTTTCTAAGTATTGTTTTGTTAAAATGTTCCCACTGAAACGCAATGGAGTAACCTGTCAAACTCTCCACACTGCACCATATCATTTAACTTAGCAAAGTGTGCTGATGGATGCCCCCCAGCTAATTAGAAAGATGACTCGAAGACCATATCCCAATGACTCAGAAAATCCGCCTCAACTATTTTTTTCTAAGTTAATTATTGGTTTGGGAAGCACGCAACCTATTTTGAGGGCTAAATTTCCCTTTCCTGGGATAAAAACCACAGAAATCTATATCGGTGTTAGGTTGTTGTGTCCACGGCTCTGATTAAACTTTTCCATTTATACATGTTGTACTCTTAGCCATATAAAACACAGAGTTCCCACAATGACACTCATCTACCTAATTTTTGGCCTGAGGCTTGAAGCATCACATTATGTTAAAACCAATTTAAAGCACAAATCTGCTCCATGCATATGTGTTCTCCATTTCATGTGATAGGTGGGGCGCTAAAAAGTTGCAGATAAAAAACATGTCTTAGAAATTGAGTCACATTGAGAATATCTCATTGCTTTCAGAAATGTTCCTTTATAGAGTTGCTTTTAAGCCAAGTGTCATTTGGGAACTTTCTAGCTTATCTGTACCAAAAGTTCACATGTTCCTATATCAGGTTTTCCCAAAGTAGACAGGCCTATGCTGTTAAACACATTGCAGTTCTGAAAAAAAAGAAAGTATTCTCACAATACTGCTTACATAAATACCAAGCATGGTGCAGCCTAATTCAGAGAAAATGCTGTGCAGTGTAGTCATGCAAATGCACCAAACCTCAGAAGTTATTTTTATTTTCTAGAACTTTCAAAGAAATGAATGGCATTAAGTGTAATTTAACAGAAACCAATGGCTTATTTAGCTGAACATAGAGTCCTAACCCAATCCAGAGTGAATCCAATCTTTGGCCAAACTATCATGGTCTCTATAAAATAATATTTTTATTCTAACTTTGTTTTAAAAACAGTGCTAATTTCTATGGCAATTGTATCCGGAAATCAGATCCTGATCCATTCCAAATTAAATATTGCAATGAGTTTATTTTGATTTATATAGTTTTTGGTTTGAGAGGCATTTAGAAGAGGAGAGAGAAGAAGGAAGGAAGAGAAGGAGAAAGAAAAGCAGGAGGGGGAGAAAGAAAGTGAGAAGAAGACAAGGAAAGTTCACACTGATCTAATAAAAAGTGAAATGAAGGACCAAAGAAGATTAGAATTTGTTCTACATTCAGCAGTTCATGTGATTTCTAAATTTGGCAAACCTGGAAGCATGTCTTTCCCAATAGTGAAATCTCTTCACACTCTGAGGCTCCTAACAGAAAACCTTCTGGAAGGTAGGACTATTCATATTTCACTCACAGATGTTCCTGTAAGACATTCTGCAAACTTAATTAGGCCTTCCTACTCATGAAGATAGGTAAACCTAAAGGACTTTTTAAATGCCACTAAAGAGATGAAGATGCTTAAGAAGTCACCTTAGTAATTTATCCAATGTCATAGTTTAAGGGTGGCTCATTTATAAAGCCAGCTTTAAATTCCATCTTCTCCACTAAGCATCTCTGATCACCTCAGTGTGAAATAACCACTCTCTCCTCTCCTCCCATAAGCAACTTATTCTTATTCATTCCTATATATAAAGTTCCTATTTATTCCTATAAAGAAAATTCCTTTTTACTCTTGAATAATTTAACCACCCAGGTACTGGAGACTGATTTTTGGGGTTTGAAAATCTGACCCTACCACCTACTAGCCATATGGTCTTGAAGAAAACATTTAACTTATTAGTTATCTGAGATACCACCAGTTATTTCAACTGTAAAATGGAGATGATAACAATACTTTTCATATAGAGTTATTATAAAGACTGAATGAGTTAACATATGTAATACGCTTGGAAGAGTGTCTAGAACAAGGTAAGAATAAAATGAATTACCTACTATTGTTAACTTACTAATGTTATTAGGATTATAATTATTATAATCTCTCTAATGTAACTTGCTGTAGACTACTTTGAAAATATTTTGATTCATTTTAATCAGAACTATAAATACCAAAAATGGCACTGAACATACCTGATCCTTCTTTATATACCTCCTCGGTTTCTTAAAATTTAGAAGTACTAAACAAATATGTGTGGAACAAATGAAAGATGGGCATGTTTATCCTAACACACTAACTCTTTAGATTAATTTTACCTGCCATGAATAATATATAGGTTCCTGGAGATTGTGGACTTTGTCCATATTTTGATCACTTAGCACAGGGTCTAGTACATGGGATAATACATATTGTTGAATGAATTAGTAAACTCTAGATCATATGTACAATAAATGGAAGTACTGTTTTGTTTTTTATTGTATCCTTGTCACTTTACACACTCCTGGGACAAAGAAGACACTCAATAAATCTAGAAGAATGAGCATATTACTAATTCAAAATGACTATGAAGATCCCTCCAAGTAAGATATGCAAGTGGACAAAAGCCCTGAAAAAAACCAAATTATTGTCCAGTATTCATACATGAAGTATGAAACCATATATGGACAGAAACTGATTTATGTGGTCATGTAATGACCTCAAGGTAATAGTTAACACTACTTCTTCTGGGGTGATTTGTAAGAAACTACTATGAAGTTGCCTAAAATAATGTCCTCTACCCTAGTCTTTTGCTTTTGCAAAGCCCTAACATTAAACTATTTCTCGAGAATGGTGGACAATATAGCTAAGATCTTGGGAAAAGCATAGCAGTAAGGGAATGATTAATATCCTCATTTCTGCTTTTTTCTTCTCCAAAATGAACATTGGGTTCAGGGGTAATAAATACCAGCCTCTGACTCCCTTTCTGGGCTTCCAAATCCACAGGCTCACAGCTCTCTCAAGCAGAAAATAACTTATTTTCTCTGAACTGTTATCTCTCTCTTTCATTTCAGTTTGCAACTTCTTGAGTAACACACTCTATAATAGACCGCAAAAGAGACGGCGGAAAGGAACTCTGTAACCCTAAGCTTTGGGGCTGAATTGGATCACTGTTTGTAAGAGGATAGTTTTTGGACAGCAGAATGAGTCTCATGACTTTGTGTAAGGAGTTTAATTACTGCCCAACTGATTTTCAATTGTTATGGAGGAAAAATATAGAGTTTATGATCAAAACATTTTGGGGAAATCTTGAGGACAAAGATGCTTCATCGTCAGTTTATTTCTTGTTCTACTTATAATAACAGTAAGTCAAACAATCAGTCAACTTTCTGAGTAACTCAGTGTATTGGGCATTGTGGTAAGTATATATCACTGTTAGAGAGAGACAGCAAGGTTAAGACATGGACATAATCCCTGCCCAGCACCATAAGATACAATAGAAACACACACACATATACAAAGGTGTGCGCACACACATATCACGATGGTCTTCTGGGTGCAAAACGGAAATAAATAATTAGAGGTTCTACTCACACTGTCATAAATTGAATGATTTTTCCCAATTATTTATTTTTTCTCACCCTACAGTAGGATTACATGTCCTTATCCCATTGGCATCAGGTTTGGCCATGTGACTTACTTTGGCCAATACAATTTGAGCAGGAAGCAATGTATATTGCCACTGCGTATTTGGTAATCATTCTTCCCCTAGTAGCATGAGCCCAGATAGGGAGAACTCTTACAGCCTGGCATGAAGAAGTATGGGGCAGGGTCACAGCTCAAATATAGTGCTAGTGAGAAATAAGTCCTATTTTGGAAGCCATGTAGATTTGGGAATACTTTATTACTGCAGCAAAACCTAAGATGACCTGATTACACACATATCTTCATAATAAAAATAACTCATACACCTCTTAATTTTGTTCTGGTTTCCCTCCCTCCCTACTTCATATATTTCCAAAGTTCTTCCTTGTTTATGAAATAAAACAAAAAGTCTTAAGATGGAAATCAACATTTCATAAGATGTAGACCGTGACTCCTCTTTAGCCTTATCTCTGACTTCCATTCAACCCAACAAATTCATACTGATATCTCCATAATTCTTCCATTTCTCCAAGATGTTGAGCCTGTACTTGGCTCATAGTATTCCCTTTTCTTGGAATGCTAGCCATCCCTATCATCTCCCCTCACTATATCTCCAGCATCAATTTCTTCTTATTCTTCAAGACCTGACACCTTCTTCTCCTCTCTTAAGTGATCTCTAACCCACCGGAGTAATTAATCTCTTCCTACTTCTTGTCATAACTCAACAATATCACACATTGCAATTACTTTTTCACATTTCTAACACTGAGAGTTCCTTGAGCACAAACTACTATGTTTTAGATCTCTTTAGATCTCCAGCATTCAGTAGAGTCTGACATATGATATTTGATAAATATTATTGATCTCATGGATAAAGAAATGACTAAATGAAGTAATAGTCCTTCTCCTCCTGCTTCTTCCACACTGAAGTGATTTTTTTTCAATTCTTGCTAAATGACTCAGAGGAGGGGAAAAAAGTATTTGATTTGAGTGTATTGACGTTGCTCTGAAAAAAAATGTTATTATCTCTTCAATGGTATGCCCTCACATAAAAAAATGAACATTAATATCCATGGGATAAAGGTTGAATACATACTAGATTATATCATTTTACTTGGAAATTATTTCTCTGGTCTTCAACCTAACTTCTATATTAATGGGGTATTTATTGTCTGCCTTGAGTACACTCTGGTCATTATGTCAGTCAACAGGTTTTTGCTATGTTTAATTTTGCACATTTTCCAAGTATGGCATCATCCTAGCCCCATCAGGATGGTCTTCATTTCCTCTAGAATGTCACCACTGAAGAACCAGAACTACCTTAGAACTAAGTTTCCAATTGATACTTCTTTCTGTAATGCAGAAATAAATAAATACTTCATATTTCTCCTAGATCAATTGATCATCTGTCTTTTTTGTTTCTAGCCAAACCACATTGATTGTGTCCTTTGTATTAGAAACTTTCAATGGGGCTTGGAACCAGAAAATCTGAATTCAAAATCCAGCTCAATTACAAACTGGTTGTGTCATTAACCTTCTGTAATTTCAGTTTTCTCATCCCTGAAATAAGAGTGGAGGAGGGGAAGAATAATGAAATCTCCTTCAAATAATAGCGTTATGGAATAAATGAGCTGAAGCAAGGAGTAGGAGAGGTAATATTTATAAAATAAAAAGCAAAAAAGAAGCCTCCTATTCAGATTTGTAATGAATTAAGCACACCACCAGGAAACTTTTAAATCTTCCTTAGTATCCAAAACTGAAATGTACAGAGGAGGCTGTAGAATCAGATAGACCTGAGTTAGAATTTCAGCTCTACCTTTTACTAACTATATGGTCTTGGACACTTTACCTGACCATCTTATCCATATAAAAAGAGGATAAATTGCTTTCCATTTGAGAGAATTTGAATGAAAACGAAATGCCTTTCACATCTCAGTGTATAACAACTTCATTCCTTCAGTTGCTCAAATCAAAATATTTTGAAGTCATCCTTGACTTTCTTTCTTTCTCTCTTATACCACATCTTATAGCTCCAGATTCATAATATATCTAGAATGCAATCATTTCTCACAACCCTATCTAGACAATTTAATCTCCCCAACAAACCTATGATAATATGGTATGATGATAAAGTTAACATTCAGTACTTTTACTTATAGGCACTGTTCTAAGTAATTGGGCAATCTCATTTAATCCTTATAACAACATTATAAAGTAGAGATGATTTTCATCCACATTTTAGAAATGAGGAAACTAAAGGACAGGTTAAGATACTCTGCCCAAGGCCATAGAACTAGTAAGGGAAGATGTGTTATTTGAACCCAGGCAATGTAGCTCTGGTACTCTTAAACTGGATTCTGTAGCAACTTCCAAATAAAAGCAAATGTTTGGAAACCTAAATTGGTTGAAAGAATACTGAGATTCAAGTACTGCCTTTGAAATCTGCAAATATGAGCTTGAATTCCAGCTTCACCACTTTCTATGTTATGCTCTATTCTTTCTGAATCTCTCTAAGGTTGAGTTTCCTCATCTTCAAGCTTGGAATTTTCAAACATGGAAAATGCCTTAGCATTTTCATCCTTAATAGTCTTCTCAACTTTTCATTTTGCCAACTCACCTCACTCAGTCCTTATTCTAGTTTATTGAAACAGTGTTTTTCCATCTTGACTAAATGGCATCTGGCCAAGAAGTTGCTATTCACATAAACTTGGGGAATAAATAAAGGCCAAAGTGATAGTAACTCCTTCTTGAAGAAAGTATCTGGAATTTTCCATAATAGGTTTTCTTGATATAAATAAGTCTTCAATTTCCCCCCTTGCTTCTACATATAGCATTGCCTGCATTTTCACTCAGGTCACCATGTAATACTTTCTTTTATACTTAACACTTTAAAGCATTTTTTTGTCTGATACCATGATCACTCTTACTTCAGTTTATCTTATCAATAATTAAAAGGCTTTCAAGCTTTTTACCTAACCAACTCTGTGACTTACATTTAGGCGACAATGGGGTATTTTAGGCTTGCCTTTGCTTAGGTTTCATGGAACAGAGAAGACATTTCTTTCTCTATAGAAATTTCTTGCCACTAGACTAGAAACAAAATGGTCCAGAAATTATTCTGGGAAACTCTTCTGTCCAACCTGGACACCCCACAGATTCATGACACTTTAAGCTGGACAGGAAGGAAGCTTTGGGGGGAAAATCTCTGCACAAGATTCCTTCCAAGCACTTTGATGACAAAATTGTCTTTTTATTTTAGAAGGTCTAAAATTTAGATCTGTGTGTGACTTCTCCAAACAGTATATAAAATTGAAGTCACTACATGGGGTAACAATTTAGTACCTCCTAAGGAAATGGATAAGATGGAAATGAGGTTGCCATTTCAGAGTTAAGCTATATAATCAGTACAAAAATGCATCAAAGCCAAATTATGCAAAGTCATCTTAGAAGCATCTAAGAGAGGCAAATCTGGTCATCAACAATAAAATTACAATGATTAAAGTAATAATAATAATATTAGCAACAAGTAAAAACAGAAAACATGTTGGATGACTCTAAACTTTGTGCCAAACATTTGCCATTATTATTTTGTTTAATTATTACAAAACCCATGAGGAAAATGATATTTTGTTTCTCTTTACTAATCAGAAAATTGAGGCCTAGGGAAAGGCCATTAAATAGCTTACTTGTTCAAGCTCAAACAGTTAGTAAATGACAAAGCTAGGACATTCCAATCACAGAGATGGCCCCCCTAACTGTAATTCTAGGTTTGCTGGGAGCCTTATTAACTTGCTGTGTCATGTTATTTTCCTACAAGGAAACTAGGGATTGAACCTATTTAAATTTTAAATTATTTGCTTGTCTCAGATGAGTTAGTGTGAGTTGGCCTTTTTACTGTCCTTCAGAAATGAATGAATTAATAGAACTGTGTAATGGGCATCTATTGTTTTTATCTTCCTGGATCAAGAATGAACTTCCAAAATCCCTTTACTTCAGAAATGTTTCATTCCTCTTATTCTAAGCATCTGATTTAAATGGAACCTTCTAGATTCCTTCAGATACAATCTCCCTGGCCATAGTCAGCAGCTTGCCCATGATGGACTAATCATGGTATGCAAATTACTTGGCCATGTTGTTAGCCCAGAGATGTGTACTTGCTTTAAATGGAGCAAATCAGAACTTTTCCCTAGGACTGTTAAACTTGGGATTAGAAAGACGGAGTTAGTTTCATTTCCTCTCCTAGAGTGGTACTGTGTGACTTTAGAGCTACAGGTAGTCATAACTTCCTTCTTGTGAAAGAAGCCGGTCTATAGTAATAAACAAAACTGTTCATAGAGAAAGCAGAGATGAAAATCTGGGAAGACTAAGTTAGCAGGTATAACGCCTGTCTGTTGTCACAGCTTACTGCTACCCTGCCCACAGTTAAGTAAGCTTCTAATTATTCTCTTTTAGGTCAAAGCTAGTTTTCCTTGTAGGCCACAACTAGTTCACATTTGGTTTCAACTTAATTAATTAATATGGTAAGCATGAAAGAGTATTGACTAATATATCTGTCACTTCTGAAGGCCAGGCATGGATCAGTAAAGCCAGGGCCACCACAAATAGTTGTTTACTTTGTGGATTGCACAAGGACCTCCAGCCAAGGTGAGGCACAGAGACCAAAATCAAGCTGTGCAATTTGGTGTGAGGCTGCTATCTACCCACAGGGAGCAACTTTTTCAAATTTGTACATATCACCCAGTGTCAGGGCTAATGTTGGCTCTGACTAATCAGTAAAGTAAATGCCCATCTGAAAGTCTTCTTGACAGCCCAGAAGACTTTTCTAAGAACATCCAGACCTTACCTGATTTCTTCCAACTTAAATGTTGCAGGAGTGTGTGATTAATAGATGCCAGCATTTGAGAGTGGTAGCTCAGGAACCTCCAATCTTAACAAATCCTGGATTCTGACTTCTTGTTGCTATATGAGAAAAACTGGCCAATTTTCTTTAACAATCATGGAAAGAGAGTATATGCCAAGATGATGAAATTTTTTACTGCTGTGGAATATTTGGCACACATTATAGATTCACCTGGAAATTCCTGTACTTTTCTCATAAATTCAGGAGATACATCTGCATTTATCTGTTCATGAGCATATACATGCTTAAATCCCCATTGCAAGCTACATCATCCATGCAAAAGCTCAGTCACTTGGGTGTGATGTTAAATGTTCCCAAGCCCAAAAACTATACTTATTCTGTTTCCTGGGTATCTTAAAAGAGCTCTAATGCTGTCATTGTAATGAGTAAGTTTCCCATGTCATAACCACTTATAACCATCAGCCTTACACTTGTCACAATCATCTTTCATATTGCTCTTGACTATTATTAGGGAGCATGAAAAGATGAAAACTGGGCTGCTAGCTTTTTTATCAACTCAGTGAGTCACTTCACCTCCAAGCCATATAGGGATTTTTTAATAAGGAAGATGATTTAAACATTGGCTGCCATTTAGGAAATAGGTCACAATTCTTATTATGCAGTCTTATGAATGTCACTCAAATCTCTACCCAAACACCATCACTGGAGCCCTGAAAATATAGCCAATGATATCCACTTACATTTACATCAATTTGGATTAATCACCGATGATTTATTCTTTCAGTTGAAAGAGAATATAACATAATGGTTAAGAGTGCAGGCTTCCTAATTGGTACATGAACTTGGTCATGTTATTGAAATTCTCTGGGCCTGACTCCTTATCTGTAAAGTGATGCAAATAATAGTACCTATGTCATATAATTCCAATAACTACTAAATGAGATAATGCATGTAAAGTGCTGAGAACCACTCCTAACATATGGCAAGGAATCAGCAAGTATTAGCTCTTATTAGTTTGTATGTATTTCATAAATATTTGTTAAATTATATCATATTTAAGATATTATATTAAGAATTAAAGAAGGAAAATATAAAATGAGCAAGAAATATTATTTAGCACAGCAAGAAAATGTATAAACAATTTATTACAGCAAAAAAAAAGAGAATGAAATCAGTGTTGAATAGAATAAAAAATCACCTGCTAACATGCCAAAAAGGTCCAAGGTGGCTGGATTATAACTGGGAGTCCTAGCAAGCCTTGTCCCTGACACTTCTCAACCTAGAGACATGATTGATTTAGTTAAACAAGATCAAACATGCAATAGGAGAAAGAATGAAATCCTTCATTAACTTCCTTATTACAGAGCCTGGCCCATAGTAGATGCTCAGGAAATATTTATTGAAGGTATAAAATAAATGCTATATGTCTTTCCATCCTTTGATAGGGTGCGTTTTGACACCCAAAGCTTCTCAGTCACTCATCGCTCAGATGTTCATTAACCTGGGGCCGGCTCGATAGCCCAGTGGATAGGGCACCGGCATACCACATGGGAGGCCCTGGGTTCAGTTCCCGGGGACCTCTCCTAGCGGGCAGACCGCCTTGAGAATGGCAAGCCACCATGGGTGGGCCAGAGCCTCCGTGGGCAGGGCAAAAAGCTGCCACGGACAGGGCAAAAGCCGCCATGGGCAGGGCAGGTTGCCCGCGAATGGAGCGCAGCCAGCCACCCGCGAACTGAAGCAAGAGCCAGCCGTGAATAGCAGCAGAAGCCGCCCACAAGCGGGGAAAGCCGCACTTGCGCAGTGACCAAGTCTCGGCGTGTCCCCGCAACGGGGGGGAAGGGGAGATATGTAATAAAATAAATAAATCTTTAA
>PVKH010014523.1:0-16434 GCA_004027955.1 Chaetophractus vellerosus
TAAAATAAAAGGACCTTTTTAAAAAAAAATTAAGAGATGGGCAATCTCAGCTGACATGTAGAGCTCAAGTGTTTGTCGTCAATTAGTATATACATATAGAAATGAATAAGCCTATAAGAGCTGGAAATAAGATATGATATACTAAGGTAATACTGATATTTTAAATAATATTTTAAGTGAGACTAAAAGATCAATAGTCTAATTTTTAAAATTTTAAGTAAAATAGATGATTTGAAAATACTAATACTTTGTTATTATTGTAAAAGCAGCATATATACAATATACAAAGTTAAAATTAAGGAAGAATAACATACTTGTACTACCCAAAGATTGCTGCTATACACATTTTTTATGTGTCTTTCCAGCTCTTCCAATGTGTGTTACTGTGTGTGTGAATGTGTCTGTCTGTCTGTCTATCTATCTATCTATCTATCTATCTATCTATCTATCTATCTCTATCTATCTATCTATCTATCCATCTATCTCTCTATCTCTATCTATCTATCTATCTATCTATCTATCTATCTATCTATCTATCTATCTATCATCTATCTATCTACTGTCTACATGTATCTATCATTTATCTCTCATCTATCTATATGCAAGAACTTATCTAAACTAATTTACTTAAAGATTAAAATGTAGGACCACTTTACATGAATTACTATCTTTGGATGCTGTGTTTCTGGAGGCCCAATAACTAATCCCCACATGGAATATAATCAACCTTTTCTCAGGAGAGAAACATATCCTACAATAAATTAATGAGAATGTATTGTGGGTTGAATTGTACCCACCAAAAATTTATGTTCAGCTTCTAACTCCTGTTACCTGAAAATGTATCTTATTTGGAAATAGAGGGGTCAGATGTGGCTCAAATGGTTGGGCATCCGTCTCCCATATGGAGGGACTTTGGTTCGATCCCCAGGACCTCCTGGTTAAAAAAAAAAAAAAATTAACCTACTGGAAATAGAATCTTTGCAAATAGAATTACATAAGATGATGGCATACTAGATTTAGGTGGATCCCAATCCAATAAAGCTGTCGTCCCTCTAAGAAGAGAAAAATTGGGGCACAGAGAGCCATGGAGCAAAGGCAGCCACGTGAAGACAGAGGCAGAGGTTGAAGTTCACTGCCACAAGTTAAGGCATGTTCAAAGACTGCCAGCAAGCACCAGAAACTGGAAGAGGTGAGGACGGATTCTTCCTTAGAGACTTGAGAGGGAACATGGCCCTGCTGACACCTCGATTTTGGGTTTCTAGCCTCCAAAACCATGAGAGAATAAATTTGTTGTTTTAAGCCACCCGGTCTGTCGTGATTTGTTACAGCAGCCTAAGGAAACCAATACAGAAGGTATGTTATCTTAGGCCTCTTCTATGTTAGTCAATGAATTCAATTTAGTAAAACAACAAAGTAAACAGTACAAAGAGGTATGTGATATTATCCCTAATTCATAGGAAATGATAGCTCAAAGAAGATCATTTAATTTATTTATGGACACACTTCTAGTAAGAATTAAAACTGAGATTACCCTCTAGGCCTAACCTATCTCCACACCATGCTGTCTCTGCCAAAGCCTTCTGTCTCTGATATCTTTTCTTCCAGATTTTTCTCATTGTTTCTTGGATAAAACATGAGATGGTATCCTTGGACATATGTGATGAACATTTCCCCACAAATTGTCACTTCAGGGGATATATTGGCTTATTACACATCTGTTGTCTCTAATGTGGACATCGTCCCAATTGATCACCAAACTTATTCCAAGCTCTGGCATGCTCATATTTGAATCTTCTCAAAAATAATGCTGCTATTACTCCTGATAAAAAGAGTACATTCTGGTTCTCATCCATGTATAAAATAAGTTCACATTAAATGAAAAGATCCAGCTCTTCTAGTCAGCAAACTTCTATGCCCAGATCATCTACCCTGTCCCATCTGGCCAGTTAGCAGCAGCACTGATGCCCTCATAATCAGAAAGTATATTTGCGAATTCTTATATTGTGGGCTACTTTAATGCGTAGGTCTTAGGGTCAGCAAGAAAATAAATGGCACAGGTTATTTTTTGTTTCTATGTTCTTTACTTTACTCCCATAACTTTAAATCCTGTGTGCCAAAGGAATAAGGG
Source organism: Chaetophractus vellerosus (assembly GCA_004027955.1). NCBI lineage: Eukaryota > Metazoa > Chordata > Mammalia > Cingulata > Chlamyphoridae > Chaetophractus > Chaetophractus vellerosus. The sequence continues at coordinate 2,129 of PVKH010014523.1, forward strand.
TTATGGCTCCCTTGAAAGCCCCTTGGAATTTATTTCGGAGGCTTGCTTGGGCCAAACATGCATATTGACCCATTCTTTGCCTTATTTCCTGTTTTAATTGAGTGTCAAAGGTTACACGTTGCTATTAGAGCTAGACATGACTGGCAGCAGAGGTCAGGGACTCTCTGGCATTCTATTAGAGCCATAAAAACAAAACAGAATGATAATTTCACCTGCTCTAACCTCAATTTTTCCAGGATGGGACAGACATTGACCTTATTGTTTGTCAGCCATTGACTCTATAAACTTCAGCTACCCTGATTCTGCTTACTAAACAATAAGAATGCTTTCACAACCAGGATGAAAAATAAGACAGTGCAAAATTCTCACAGGTGACTCAAAGGAGAGACATATCCAGGTGACAGAAAAGATAAAATAACATCTTTATCCTGGGTCAAATCCCTTGTTTGGCAAGTTTACAACAATAACGGTTTCTACCAACAGCCTTCAATTTTATCTTCTTTTGTGGAATACCTCATAACTTCCTTATGTGAACAAGTACAAGCAATAAATCGAATAAATTGCTCATCCTACCTAAAGCCCATTTGTGGCAGTTGAAAGGTTTATGGATTTCTATGAAAGTGTCTTCCACCCTCCCACTTTTTAAAGTTTTGGCTGAAAGGTAGATAGATATTTAAGGGCATAAAATTAATGTATTTTCTCACCTCTTTTCCAAAAAATGTAAAAATGACAAGTGAAGGATGTATGTATAACATATGTTTTATTTAAAGGAATTGGGAAACTGATTTCTTAACAAAAATTTAATGAAAGAAATTAAGGCTAGACTCTGAAGATAACTTTCCTCCAATTTCAGGATGCAATTTTATGTAATTTCTACTAAGGAGTAACTAGGCAAAATTTTAAAGCTGAATCTTTTAATAATAATGAATATTTGTTTCTGGTTTTACAATGTTGAAAGGGAGACAACAAAAGTTGATGCTATCAAGGTGCATTTGTCTGAAGTTTGGCTATTACTACTGGAAGGCCATCTGGAAATCTCACAAACCATCCCCTTGTCCTCAGTTTAAGATAACTTTTTTTTTTCTCTCAATCTGCTATTGCTTTGAAGTTATGGTTTTGCTGTTATTAACAATAAGCTGGATTTGGGCTTAAAAGAATCTTTTACATGAACATGCATTTTAGCCTTTTCAAACCAAGGCAGACAGATAAAATGCATACATTTCTTTTGAAAATGATTGATGATGTATAAGACTGATAGACACCAATTCACCAGTGAGTGAGATGCCATGCAGTTCCTAGGTCACTAGCTTAGAAGTTAGATGTGCATTTCTAGGGGCACACATTTTGTACTGGAGCTTCAAAATGTTATAGGAAAGCTAGTAATATTTTTATATTTTAATTCCTTGATTTTTCTTAAACACGGAGTGAAATAAAGTATTTTGACACATATTTAATTGAAAAAGAGACTAGACAATTAGCAGATAAAGAAGTAATTTCCTCATTTTACAAATTGATTTAAAGATTTTCATAAATGAATGATTTCTGCTTATTAATAAACTAAAATTAAATGATACCATGACAAAACGTTTTTCTCCTGTATTTCTCAGATAATTAAAAGAATGCATATATATTAAATATCTTTAAAATGCCATGGAGTTAGCTGAATTTCTGATAAACTTGATGGGCAATAATTCTAAGATAAGATTGATTTTCTTCTCATATATTAATTTGTTATTACAGAATTGATTCCGCTGACCTGCATTTGGAAAACTTTTTCCAAGTTAAACAAATGTTTCTATTTGGAAACATTAGTTCACTTGCATATTTTCCTAATTCTCTCTTTTATATGGGAATTCCTTCTTATCCTCCCATGTGAGTGGCTCCTGCACTGTAGCTTTATGACAGGCGGAGATATTTCATAACTGCTTTTCCAAGACGGAGGGCATTTAATGGCGAGGTCTTATATCTGCATGAAGAGGTGATGGTTCCACCTGTTCATGAGTTATCCAGAGAAAGTAAATATCGTCTTCATTGCAGAAGCCCAATGCCAAGCACATTGCTTGACACATAATATATGTGCAATGGATGAATTAATTTGATCACTGTTGACATTCAATTTGGTCTTAGCAAACTGAGTTTGACATACTTTAATCATTGTGCCTCAGAAATGTATAAATCTAAGGGAATAATATATACTTAGAATTAACTCACCCAAAATATGAGAGAGAGAGAGAGAGTAAAAGAGAGAGCACACTTTATAGTGCTTTTAAAATACAGCTTCAAATTCACATTATTTAAAGGAGGGTTCAAATTATGCATCCCTTAAAAATGGATGGTATTTATTATTTGTCTTATTATAATGTCATATAATAAGGTCCTATAACAAAATTTGCACTCCACACACTCTTAATAATTAACTGACCACTTCTCCATACACATGTTACATCTCTCATAATTATCTTGGTGTTTGAACTTCACATTTAGGAGGGGATTAATTACTTGTCATAGACAGTATTTCATAAATAAGAAGCTAGCCATAAGAAAGGTGAATAAAAGTAGTGACATGATCTAGGCTTTAGAAATATTTGGAGCAACAATGAGTCTGAAAAGAGGACAATCCTGCTTCATTCCTACTGATGTTCGTATCCATGGAAACTTCCTTATAATAGCATCCACATCAGACAGGAAAAACAGGTATGCTACCTTTTGAAAGTGAGTGCATTAAAAGAATCCAGCCCTTTGCTAAGAAGGTCAGCTCTTGAAAGCCTTCAAGAGCTTTGGTAGCTGAGAAAGCTGGAGGGCTGTAAATCCTTAGTTTCGTTGCTAAGAAGCTTGGCTCCTGAAAATCACATCAGTGCTCTCTAACATAAAGAGTGGAATGTGAATCCTTTGTTCCCCGCCTATGATGTTGTACTCCTGAGTACTTGTTTCCTTGGCTAAGAGAACATGCAGGAGAGGCCTATTACGTGAGCCTAGAGATTAATTATGAATAGACACAAACTGAGAGGGGCAGCAAAAAGATGTACAGTGTGTGAAGATAGAAGACTTATTTGCAAGAATACCAGATGGAAAATGCCATCACACTACAAATATGTATGCACTGAGGTAATATTCACATGGTAACATTTTAAAATATTTTGCACTCTCAGCATTTTTTATTAAGGTAAATATCTGTCAAACAAAACATCTTGCTCAACAAACACATTGAAAGCAAAAGAAGAAGGAAAGGTCATTGTGCTTTTAAATCAAACTGTGATATACCGAAACTACTCTTATAGAGGAAAAGAAACACAAAAATAATATATAATTATTTATTATTAGATAATAAGTAATTAGTGTTGTTCAGCAAGATATAAGTACAACATATTTTGGATACAGACACAAGGCATTATATAAATATTTTTATATTTGTATACAAAACAAATATATTGCTTATATGATATGTGGCTACATTTGGGGGATTATCATGAGCAACTCTAAATATTATGATATCTGTGAATGTTGCTTTACTAATTTCTTTACATCATAAGTTATAGAAATGCATGTGGCCATGATAGATCATATTAGCATCATTAGATAGCTGAGCAATAAAAATCAGTGATTTATTAATGTGCTGGTACTACTAATAATGATGACATTTATTGACTTTCTGTGTGTGTCAGACACTATTATAACCACCTTACATGTATTGACTCTATCATGAATCCTCAATACAATCTTATGAGGTAGGTCTGAATGTGGATTCCATTTTACAGAAGTGGCAGAAAGAGCTTCAGTAATTTGTTCAAGAGCAAACATAAGGTAATTCGTGGAACTGGGATATGAACATGTATTATGCAGAGAGAGTAAAATTAGAGTGTGCATTCTATAAGCAATACCTTATATATACAAATATTGATAATAATTCTATTTTTTACTTCTTTATCTTTTACAAAGCAATAAGCCATATATGAGCTTAGCATAAAAGGCTGAATTTCAGGGATATTAAGTGGTTTTTCCAATGTCACATATTTAGTGAGTGGCAGGATAAGAAGTCAGAATTGTGTCAAGACTCATTCTACTCTAATAGCTTCCTCTTTTCCTTATAGAAGCAAATAAAATATTGTAATATGCTACCTATCAATGCAAGTGATGATAGAGTAACCAAATATTAGCTAATAAATATGGTTATTAATTACCAATTCATTTACTTTCTCAAAGGGTTCCTTTTCCCAGCCACCACTGTCAAAAGCAAGCATTTTTTACATGACTCAGAAACTTGGAGTCAATTTTCACTCTCTTCTCAAACACACTTGACAAGCCGTGTTTGTTCTTTTCTTAAAAAATGTTTAATTACATCAAATATTTTATTTCCAGTTTCCACTATTATGAAACTAGTTGTTTCTATCCTCATGATTGAATAACTGCAAAAGCCATTTACCTGTTTTCACTGATTTAGGCTCTCCCTATTTCATCCTAATCTCAATATCATGGTTATTCACTACATTCTTGACAAAAATATATATCTTCAACCTTTGCTGCCCAATTGTCCAAAGATTGCATATAAAAATAATATTATATGAGATCTTGCAGTCCAGGATTTAAACCTTACCTCAACACTTTTTGCCAGCTGTGGTACATTGAGTAATTAAGTGATGTGAACTGTCTGTGACTCATATTAGCCCTCTTCATTATAGGGATAATATTGGTATTAACTCATGGGTTGTTATAAGCAGAAATAAGTTGTTACATGTAAAGTGGTGAATGCCCAGCACAAAGAAATTAATCAATAAATGTTAACTATTATTATTATTAAAACAACTTATTTTGTTTCTTTATAGGACACATGTAAGAAATATATGGTTAGATGCATCTTCCGCCTTGCTGGTCTTATGTTTGGATTTCGGCTTCCTCTCTTGGTAGTAGTGTGACCTTGGAAAGCTTGCTTAATCTTTCCAAGTCTCAATTTCTTAATCTAAAATGGATCTTAAACATAGTACCTCTTATGAAAATTAAATGAAATAGTAATTGCAAAGATAGCATTTTGCATTGGATGTGGCATGTGATAAATGTTGAATAATTGTTAAATAGTTTATTATTTTACTGAAACCCAGTTTGTTGGAGAGATTGTTTAAAAAACAACCATATGAAATGTGCTATGAAATCATTACTAAGAAAAAGTTTCAGTACTTCATGGTATTTGACAGATCCAAATCCACAAGAGAAAAATTTCACAAGACAAATTATGGCACTTCTCCTTTTCGTTTAATCTTATGAACATAACTAGTCTCGTAAATAACCTTGTTTCCCTCTTTAATTTGCCTGCTGTGATGGTTAAGTTCATATGTCAACTTGGTTAGGTTATGGTGTCCAGTTGTTTAGTCAAGCAATTGTTGATATGAGAATTACTCATGGTTTTAAATCAACAGTAAGTTGATTGCCTCTATGGCTGATTACATCATAATCAACTAAGGAGATTGCCTTCAGCAAAGAGAGAAGTCTCTCCCCAATCCATTGAAGACTATCAGAAGGAAGAATTTCCATCTGTACTTCAGCCAGAAAGCTTCTCCTGGGGAATTCACTGAAAACTTTCAGCAGAGTTCCCAGCTCATGATCTGCCCTATGGAATTCAGATTTACCCATTCCCACATTCATGTGAGCCAATACCTATAATAAATCTTTGATATGTTTCTTTGGAGAACCCTAACTAAAACACCAACTATGAAACAAATCACAACCAAATCTGGAATTTGAATTCATCAAATGAATGGAATCTTCTAAAATACATGTACTTACTAATCTTTCTTTGGCTTCTTTCAACTTTTCTACCTTAGTATATCTGTGTCCCAAACCTATTGTGAAATGACAAAGTGATTATACAAGAGGTCCCTTACTTTTTAAATTTAAACTACCCTTAGATAGGATTTCTGTCAATTTTCATTTGCAAACATTTTGGATTCAATAATTCTTTGGTAATTCAAAATATGTATTTTCCTTGTATTCATTTGGGAATCATAATGCTTTCCTCCTCTATGGAAAAGTTACGTGATTTTGGATCACTGGCAAGTTAAAAAGAAACAAAACCTCATCTAACACAAAAGGTACAAATGTGACATATAATCATATTTGCAATGGAAATAGTGGAAACCAATATCAAAGGGGCTAGGATGGTTATATCCATTTTCAAGGAGGAAAAGGAATTCCATGTGCAGGCCATTTTCACTGGCTTTCCCAGTCTTAGTGACACTCTCTCCAATCATTTTTCAGCAAAAGCTCTGTTTATTAAGGAAACTCATCAGCTGCTTACCAAGTTCTAGGATGCTATTGTGAATGACCAAATTTTATTAAATGAATTTAATATCAATGATACATAACATAGGTAAGAACCAGGTGATTTCTCTATCTCAGACAAGAAAATTTTATATACTGAGAGGCTCAGAAATCAGGTGCAAGAAAAGCATATTTTCTCTTTCTAGGTAGGAAATTTGACTCACTCTATTTATTTAAAAATAAAATTTATCTTTTTATTTCTGTGATTAATTTGACAAATTATTCTCCTTGCTATTGACAACATTGTCACCATATAATCTGACCTTTTTTGTGACTGTGGTCAGATCTAGAGGGAAAATAATTGCCATTTGTCATCACTTTTGCTGCTACTACATTCTGCTCTGTCTCTTACTAAAAGCTAAGCATTTCCATTCACAGTAATGGGAACTATTACTGCTGATAGTTTCCTTTGTTTTTTGATCTTTATCATTAAATGAAAACATAGACTTTCTTACTCCATAGAAAAAAAATTAAAGTACTTCTTTAGTTATTGCACAGTTGCTCTTCACTTAATGAAATAGATAAATCCCAATAGACTGGTTGAAATATTTTCCCATTGATTATATTATAAATCAGGAACTTATTCCCATGTTGGGGAAAAAATGTAGCAAATTCAATTCAGTTTAAGTCAGCAAATGTTTATTGAGCCATTATCTCACCTAAGTTACTGTGCTGAGCACTGCATGAGCATACACAGAAAAATGAGATGCCATCCCTCTCAAGTAATTAATAACCATAATAGTATTATGCGAATCAGTATAATATGAGGGAAAATACAGATGTCTAAAAAGACACATAAAGTGATATTATAAGATTTCAGAAAAAGGTGATGTATAGCTTGTTTTAGGAAAACCAAAAAAGGCTCTCTGCCTTTTTGACCACTGGGAAAGGAGAGAGGGCATTCCAAGCAGAGTGAAACACCTAACGCAAGGCAGAGAGGAAATAAAATGTGGACCTATTTAAGAAGTAATGCTGGAGCAGATGTGGTTCCAGCGGTTGAGCGCCTGCTTTTCACATGGGAGGTCCTGGGTTTGGTCCCCTGTGCTTCCTAAAAACAAAAACAAAAAACCCCACAGCAACAAGCAAACAAATGAAAAAAACAATTCAGGGGAGCTGATGTGGCTCAGTGATTGAGAGATAGCTTCCCACACTCGAGGTCCTGGGTTCAATCTCCAGCTCCAGTAGCTAAATATATATATATATGTCAGTTTGGACAGAATATAGGATATGTGCAGGGTAAGAATAAGAATAGGATATAGAGAATAAGGTATAGAGCTTTGCAGATATTGCAAGGTCTTAAATGATCAGGTTAGATAAATGTAGATGCTTAAATAAGTGCTGGAGAACAAATGAAAGCTTTCGTGCAGAAGAATAAAATAACTGGAGCTGGTAAAATTATCTTATACAAAACTGTTCAGATGAGGGACCACCCAGATGGGGTGTTATTCTTCTTTTCCAATTCCCTTTTCTTCTGTGGCACAGGTAATCTGGGGTTCCCTACTGATATCCATGATAGATAATTAGTGAGTGATGGTGACAGAAGTGTTTCTCTGAGTGTTGATCAAGGAACAAAGGACATAGAAGAATATAATAAGTTCCTCGGTGGGAAATAAAATGAAATCAGTGAAAATGTCATAATAAATACACATTTTGATCTCCAAGATATATAATTAAGTTAAAAAAAAAAGACAACGAACAATGCTTATACTTTCTCCTATATGTGTAAAACAAATTCCGGTTACAAATATATGCACTCTTGACTGAAAGAAACTTAGAATTAGAAGAAGTTAGTGGTGAGTAAACCAGCTTCTTTTGTTCTAAAGGAAATGTAAAGCATTTATGTTTTAACCAGTTCAATTCAAATTCATATGAAAGTAAAATGTATTTTCTGAGTGCTACAAACAACTGAGAACAAGGAAGATATTGCAGCACATTGTCTGACTACCACACTGAAGGATGTCTTTCAGAAGGTTAAGATGGAGTTAATGCGGTAGCCTGGATTTTTCCAATAATAAAGCATATCAGCTTTGTCTGGAGACTGGCTTGCTAATTATTCAGGCCCTTAGTAATGGAAGCCATGTTTTCATTTATTAGCTAGCATCATTCAGAGGTTGGAAAGATGATTATACAGACCAATTAAAGATATACTTTCCTGGCATGTTGGATCAGTTCATAATATGCACAATATGAGTGCCATTTGAAAAGTTATTATTGGAATAGTTTCGCCTAGTTTATATTACTTTTTTTCTTCTTTTTCTTTTTTGTATCACAACCAGTACAAAGCCTATGATGGTGTTATGACTCTTATTCAATAACAAGAAATTCTAATTCCATGATTTCCTTGATACCACATTAACCTTGCATCAGATAAACAAGTACATTGAGAATTATGTCTAATAGGATGAATATGAATACAATGCATTGTATTTGAATAGAAATAGAAAAAAGTGAGTAAAGAAGCAGCCTAAGTAATAGATAACCTTGTTGCATGGAAATGCTATTCCTTTAATATATCTGATCCATTAACATTGTTGGAGAGAAATCTGTTGCTTAGTTTTAGGTACAGAGAAATGTTATCTTTTAAACAATCTTTTTTTTTTTAATTCCGTGCTTTTGTGTCATTCAATACTTTGGAAGATTTTTTCCCTCTACTTGGTAGATAAAAGCAAATCACAATATTCCTATTTTAGTTCAAAGGCACTTTGACTTAAAAGACCATAGTTCATCTTAAAACTTTTCTAAAGCAATTTTTCTATCCATGTAGTTTTATGAAATTAATATGCATATAAGTGAAAATATATATGTACATGGCCCTCCAAATATGTTGACATCCTAAGCTCCAGGATCTGTGAATGCTGCTTTATAAAAGGGATTTTGCAGATGTTATTAAGTTAAGGATCATGGGATGGGGAGATTATTCTGGATTTCCTAGTGGACCCAATGTAATCATAAGTGTTCTTTTAAGTGGAAGCCAGGACGGTCACAGTCAGAGAAGAGATCTGATGACAGAAGTAGAGGTTGGAGTGATATGCCTTGAAGATGGAAAAGGTCACAAACCAAGGAATACCGGTGGACACTATCAGTTGAAATGGGCAAGGAAATGGATTCTCCTCTCAAAGCCTAAAAAAGGATCTGGCTCTGGCAGCAATTGGACATTAGTCTATTGGAACTGATTTCAGACTTCTGACTTCCAGACCTGTAAGAGAATATATTTGCATTTTAAACCACTAAATTTGTGGTAAGTTGTTACAGCATGTTTTAGTTTCCTTGTGGCTAAAGCAAATACCATGAGATGGGTTGGCTAAAGTAATGTGAATTTATTGCTCATGGTTTTGAGGCTAGAAGAAGAAGAATAACATCTAACTCTTGAAGTAAGTATAATGAGAAAATGAGAAAATACATGTAAAAGCAGATAGTGTAGTGTCTGAGTGAATAGTAAATAATAAAAAAAGTTTTTACTATTATTATATGTTAGGTGTATGTTCATCTCTATTGGCCCCATACAATATGAGTGTTATTATAGAAAAATCAGTGAGAAACCAGTTAATAAGAGTTTCCTCCATCTATCAATAATGGGTAAAACAAGTAGGATAGTAAAAATCTGACTGACGTCTAGAACCAGGAAGCCACAGGAATTGGAGGAACAGAGAAAACCAGGGTGAGACATTTGTTATCAGGAAGTAAGTGAATATTTATTGAATACATTCTCTACACTACACTGGCTTCTCTATATATTCAATCACCACAGTGGCACTATAGGAAAGATATTATTATCTCCATTTTAAAGGTGAAAAAATGAGGCAACAGAAAACTAAGTTGTCCAAGGACACAAACTTAGAATGTGACAAAGGATCTGAACTATAATATGACTCATTTTACACTCTACTGTCTTCAAAACACCAAAGAGAGGGAACATTAAGTGAGTTAAATCTATCCTTCAGTGCATGAATCTACTCCATACTGGTGAGGTAGGGTTTTCAGTTGGAATCTGGTTCTAGGACTCTTAACTGTGACATCCTGGAATTTAGGAATTAAATATTTTATCTTTTTATAGTCTGCAAATAGCCGTATGCTTGGAAGGTGCTCAATAAAGTATGAGATTGGAACAGATTTGGTGGAAGTTTGAAGACATAGCTTCTTTAAAATCCCTCTAATAAATCACTTAATAAAGCAAAATAACTCTCTTTTTTGTTAATCAGAATTTTCATTTGTTAGGGATATGCCAGGAAAGATATTGCTAGAGGAATCTACATTGTATGATACATTCAAGTGGAAGAATGAATTGCGCTCTCTTTGTGATTCTGGACTTACTTGTCACTGGTGTTTTAAAAAGAATGGCTCTATAGTTAGCCAGATTGCAGTTTTCTATCTTAAGACATGCTACAACTTTCCACTAAGACAATTCCCTTCCCATGAACCATTGCCTACTCTCCAAGTAGTTTGGTTCCATATTGGTCCAGGTAGATTTTTGTTTTTGTTTTGTTTAGTCGCCATTCCTATGACCTGGTTATTTATGTCCAAAACAAATTGACATTATTTGAAACAAAGATTTGAAAAGATTGTATATTTGTCATTCATTTATTTTATCATTTCATGGGGGAAAAAAAGACAAAACAAAATGCCACAACTTTTCCACCTATGTACGTTTTGCTTATTGATAGCCAAGTGGTTTATTAATCTTGAATCTAACGTCTGCTAGAGATTTGTATATTCCTTTTTTAACTTTATTTTTAAAGAAGTTTTAGATTACATAAAAGTTCCATAAAAAATAAGAGATTTCCATATATACCACTCCTCCCCTTCTCACATTTTCCTCTATTAATAACATCTTACATTAGTGTAGTACATTTGTGACAATTGATGAACAAATATTGAGACATTGCTACTAACCATGGTCTATAATTTACTGTATGGTTTACACTTTGCACCATACAATTTTATAGGTATTAACCAAATGTGTAATAGCCTGTATCCATCATTTCAATGTCATGCAGAACAATTCCAATGCTCTAAAAATGCCCTGTGTTCTACCTATTCTTCCCTCCCCTCCCTGTAGAGCCTCTGGGAACCACCACAATTATATCAATGTTACAAATTTTTCCTTTACTGCAATTATAATAAGTCTACTTTGGTCCATGGTTGCATTTCCCCCTTATGTTTCTTCATTCCTCAATCTTGAGGATTTGGTGATGGTGATACCCACTCTGCTTTAGAATGAGAGGGGGCTTAAATCCTAAGGGGAAGATGGATGGAACTGTCTTGCTTGCAGTTGTAGATACTTTCTGGGTTTTTTTTTGGGGGGGTATGGCTTTTGTCTATCAACATCATTTTGTTAGTTGTCCTGGGTGAGTCCAGTGAACTGGAGAGTAGGTGTTGGCTGAGATTCAAAGCTCAATTGGCACATGAACAGACTGAAGCTTTAAGTCTCTGGGACATATATTTAATGGGTATAGTTCTAATTATAGGTTCAAATAAAAGGGGTAGAAGAATTGTGTAGAGAAGTTATAAATGAGTCTAACTCTGTTACATTGAGGAAATAGGTTATCATACATTCCAAGGTAAGGTGGGGTACTGATTTCAAGGGGTTGTATGCCTTGCCTATAGTGTTCAGATGCCTTTAGAGATCTCAGGATTTCCCCTGTTTGAATCTTTGTTTACTGTGGTAGTTAGTGAGATCTGCCTGAGAGGGGCATAAGTGTAACCTCTGGAATGACCTCCTGACTCGCTTTGAAATCTCTTAGGGATAAAAACACTTTTGTACTTAATTTTTACCCTTTTGTCCAAGATCTTTTTCAAATGCATCACTGATTGGTGCTTGGTAATAGTCTCTCAGTGCCAGGGAGGTTTATCTCTGGGAGTCATGTCCCATGCTACGGGGGGAAATTGTGAGTTTATTTGCTGAGTTTGGCTTAGAGAGAGGCCACATTTGAGTAACAAGGTTTCAGGAGGTAACTATTAGGCAGTAGATATTATTAAGCTAAGTTTCAATTTTACAGGAATAAAGTTCATAAGTACAAACATTACTGTCAAGGGGTTTCTTTTATTAGGCTCTGCCTAAGCTCTCTAGATGTTCTTGCCAATCTATTAGAGAATGTAGCAAGACTGCCCAGGATGGAAATTTAATAGTTTATTGGTTATTGTGTGGGTCTCCACCCACTGAAATAAAACCCTATGACCGCATGAACACATTCATATTCCATAGAAGCATGCCCCAGGTACACCCTTCCTCACACATCCCCCTACCACTAACAGCCTACACCAGTGACCCTCCTTGCCATAGTTGCCAAAAGAACAATCCCACAACTGTATTCCCAACCACAATCCTCTACCTCCCCAGACTTCACCTGTTCCTTCCTCTAACCCTCCCCACAACTCTAGGGATAGTGCAACCCAGCCCCATAATCTTGCTTAAACTTGTACTCCAGCATTGTCGACCACATTCACATCACTACACCACCATCACCCCTGTCCACTGTCAAAGATTCTGCCCACCACTCTGTACTTGTTTTCTCTCTCCTAGTAACCTATCTTCCAGACTCTATCTCTGTGAGTCTGTGCAATATCCTTAGTTTATATCAGTGGGTCATGCTATGTCTGTCCTTTAGTGACTGCTTACTTCACTCAACATAAAGTCTTCAAGATGTTTCCATGTTGTCACATTTGTCAATACTTCATTCCTTCTTACAGTTGAGTAATATTCCATTGTATGTATATGCAACATTTTGTTTGCCATTTGTCCATTGATGAATATTTGAGCTGCTTCAAACTTTTGGCAATTGTGAATAATGCTGTGATGAACATTGGTGTGCATATATCTGTTGGCATCTTTGCATTCAATTCTTCTTGGTATATTCTTAGTAGTGAGATTGCTGGATCATATGGCAATTCTATACCTATCTTCATGAGGAACCACCAAAGCATCTTCCACAGTGGCTGCACCATTCTACATTCCTACCTGCAGTGGATGAGTGTTCCTATTCCTCCACTTTCTCTCCACCACTTATAGTTTTCTGGGTTTTTTAAATAGAAGTCAGTTTAAGTGTAAGATGACATCTCATTGTAGATTTGATTTGCATTTCCTTAATAGCTAGTGATGTTGAGCATCTTTTCATGTGCTTTTTAGTCATTTGTATTTTCTCTTTGGAAGTGTCTATTCAAATCTCTTGCCCATTTTTTAAATTGGGTTTGTCTTTCTATTTCCAAATTTAAGATTTCTTTATATATGCTGGATATTAGGCCTTTATCAGACAGGTAGCTCCCAAATATTTTCTCCCATTGAGTAAACTGCCTTTTCACTTTCTTGACAAGCCCTTTGAAAGAAAAAAAGTTTGTAATTTTGAGTAGGTCTCATTTATCTGTTTTTTTCTTGTGTTGCTTGTGCTTTAGATTTAAACTTTATGAAACCATTTCCTACCACCAGATCTTGTAGATGCTGCCCTATATTATCTTCTAGTAGCTTTATAGTCTTAGCTCTTATATTTAGGTATTTGATCCATCTTGAGTTAATTTTTGTATAGGGTGTGAAATAGTGATCCTCTGTTATTTTTTTGGATATGGATATCCAGTTCTCCAAGCAGCATTTGTTGAAGAGACTATTCTGTCCCAGTTGAGTGGGTTTAGTGGCCTTTTTAAATATCAGTTGGCCAAATATGCATGGGTCTATATCTGAATTTTCAATTCAGTTCCATTGGTTAGTATGTCTCTCCTTATGCCAATTCCATGCAGTTTTGATCACTGTAGCTTTATAATATGCTTTAAAGTCAGGTAGTATGATTCTTCCAATTTTGTCTTTCTTTTTCAAGATGTTTTTTGCTATTAGCTTTTCCTTCTTTTTTAATGTAGTTTATCAGGGTTATAAATTTCCCTCTCAGCTCTGATTTATCTGTATTCCATAAATTGTGATATGTTTTGTTCTCATTTTCATTCAATTTGAAGTAGTTACTGATTTCTTTTGCAATTTCCTCCTTGAGTCAATGATTGTTTAAGACTATGTTGTT